>DF357854.1:89451-124803 GCA_000787875.1 Solanum virginianum | reverse complement strand
AATTTGTTTGACAATTTACCAAGTTAGGCTACCTAATTTTACCAAGTTAGGCTACCTAATTTGGTACAAATTTGACCAAGTAAAATTCCACCACCAACAGAAATACCATCTGATTTGCGCCCTAAAGAATACCCAGAGATGGAAGTGCAAGACACGACAACGTATCACTCGAAAAGAGTTATTGGAAAACTTTTCAGGAAAGTGAAGGACAAAGCACCTCAGGCTAGCTCTATTGCAACCTTCACAAGGGATGTTGCCAGGAGATCATATGATGCTGATTTGGAAGTTGATGGATTTGAAGATTACATTGATGAAGCTTTCGACTTCAAAGTTGAATATGACAACTAGCTAGGTAATTTAATGGACTACTATGGCATGAAAACGGAGGCTGAAATACTTAGTGGTGGCCGAATATGACAACAAGCTGGGTAATTTAATGGACTACTATGGCATAAAAACGGAGGCTGAAATACTTAGTGGTGGCATTATGAAGGCATCAAAAAACGTTTGATCGCAGAAAAGATGCAGAGACCGTTGGTGTTGCTGTGAAGTCCTTGAGGAAGGAGGCGAGGACATGGTTTAAGAGGCGTAATGATATAGATGACATTTTAGCAAAGGCTTCAGCTTGGTACCGTGTTACATATCATCCTAGATATTGGGGTTGTTACAATCAGGGGTTGAAAAGAGATCTTTTCATTAGCTTTCCCTGGTGTGTTTATGACCAGCTGATCCAGATTAAGAAGGAGAAAGCACGTAACAGGACAGTTCTCAATTTGTCATCTCTCAGGTCTCAGCTGAGTAACAAATTAGTGTTCAAATGAGGTTTCAAGCAAGCGGTAAGCTGGTATATATAATGTAAGTATGGTGTGATCATAAGAAAACTGCTATGGTTGATATAATATATGGTGTGATCGTAAGAAAACTGCTATGGTTGATATAATATAAGAAGGATGTGATTGTATGTTGACAACCTTTTGTCTTTTAAACTGCATAAACCTGTAGCATATATGCAGTACTCTTAGAAACAGCTGACAGCTAAGTAATGATTTGTATGTGATTTACTAGTTTTATCACAGTACTCTTAGAAACAGCTGTATAGCTAAGTCTAATTTGCATGTGATTTAGTAGTTTTACCCTTCTTCTCAACATGGTTCACCACCACCCTCAAGTATTATGATAAAAGTACTCATATCGAGTTATCAATTATTTTTTTTAAGAGGTGTAAACAATTTTAAGTGAACAAATAAAAATGAACGGAGAGAAAGCTAGAAGTATGGTAACATATCAAAAGTAGTATTGTTCCAAATAATTTTTGTTGAAAAGATAATAATAACAGAATGGTAAAAATTGTAGAAAGTTGGCAATGATCAATTTAGGTGAAAAGGGAATTGGAATTATGAGATATAAAGAATATGAACAGATGGATTTAACATGAATTTTTGTAATGAAGTAGACATTTGTGACTCTTCAACATGCGCATTTATGTGATAGTACTTATAAGAAGATTATTATACTTATTTCATACTTGAATTCTACTATTTTGGAAGTCGATGATACTCATAGAACTTCCATTCCGAGATTCATATCTCTGATTGGTACCAAAATATACATTTGAACGACTTAAAGCTTTCAAAAACTCTAAAACTTTCAAATTTCTCAACTTCTCGATCAAATGGCAAAATCAACTTCATTAACTGATCAAATATGACTTGGAAGTATGAGTAAGTTATGATGAAGTTTATTGTTTTTGACAGGCAAATGATCATCTATCCTAATGGAGATGGAAGTGTGGAGGAACATGATCATATTTCTGTATACTTAGCCATTGCTGAGACAAGCTCTTTACAGTCTTGGGAGGTGAATGCCACATTTAGCTTCTTCATTTTTGATCAAATTCATGGAAGGTATCTTCTAATGAAAGGTATATAATCTTTGGCGTTTAATATTTTCTTGATAAATTTAAATATGAGTTGAGTTGAATATATATGACAACTTTATTGCAGGAGCAGAGCAACGTTTTGACAATATGAAACCTGAATGGGGTTTCTCCAAATGTATTTCTCATGAAACATTCAAAGACCCCTCTAACGGATACCTTGTTAACGACAGATGTGTCTTTGGAGTCGATATATATGTCATCAAGAACCATGGACTAGGTGAATGTATGTCCTTGGTGAATAATCCTGTGGCTAAGTCTTATAAGCACCAGTGGGAGATTTCTAAATTCCATAGACTAGAAAGATATCCGAACAACTGTGCAATGTATTCTGAAAAGTTTACTGCTGGGGGTTACAAATGGTATATCAGTTGTTCATAATAAGCCTTCTTTCACGTATGTACAATTATCTTATCATGTTAATTTGTATGCAGGCAACTTCAGCTATATCCTAATGGTGATTATAGGGCAAATGGCCAAAGCATTTCAATTTTTCTTCTATTAGTTGATGCTAAAGTAATTCATTCTCGAAAAAGGGTCCAGGCAAAATTTAGCATATCTATTAAAGAAGAGAATGGTCATGACCACCGCCTTTTCAGTGGTATGTTCTCTTGTTACTTATGTTGATCTGTAGTGTCATGACCCACCACTTGAGCTTGCAAAACTGTGAAAGAATCGTGAGTGAATTGTCAAGTGCCGCACAGAAGTCTTAACTTGAGTTCTAAGGCCGTGACAGTAGGCTCATATCGATCGCTAATTTCTGCAGTTTAGTTTCTATTTCTGATTTCTGCATTTTGCTAGTGCAGTAACTGGAGATTGGTTTGTAGATCCTAAGCCTTTGAGTTGGGGATGGCCGTTATTTATGAAACTAAGTAAGCTGAAGGATCCAAAGAAAGGCTTCATTGTTGGAGACACTTGCATTGTAGAAGCAGATGTTTGTGTACTATGTGTTGTCAATGGTTTAACCTAATTCTTCATTTATGATACAAGAAGAATTAGATATTTATTTCTTTGGAGGATGCTTCTTGCTTCCATTTTGTTAAACCGATCACAAAATTATTTTAATGATTATTGCCATTTTGGTAAGCTGAATCAATAATCAATAAAGTGTAATGTCTATGAGTTTATTGTTGTTGAATGTTTGATGGATAGAGAACTTAATAGCTCAAGGCTGCTGCTGAGAACTGAAACTCTTTGTTAGCAATGTGGCAGTTGTTATTCAAGAATGTACATTTATGTTGCCATTAGATGTTCATTTTGCAGCTGATTCCCAAGTGATTAGGATAGTTGTATTGGGGGTAACATTTACATGCCTTTCACTATATTTTGTTTTGGCAAGAGAGCAAGCAGTGGTGGTGCTATAGTTGATAATATAAACTAAAAGCCTCATGTTGAACGCGTATGTTTTAGTATTTATAATTATATCGTTCAATGCATTTCAAATTTTGTGAGTTGTTTATAACACTTTGTTTTTTTTTCTTTTAAGATTATCCTCTCTTATTTGTTTGACCCTTACATAAGGCGTAAAGAAATCAACATGGACTTTGGATTTTGGTAATCATCTTCAATCTGAAATTCTGGGCCCAGGTTTATTTTATTTGAGTTATATATATCATCTCCATTCTTGAGGTAAATCCCCGCGCATTTTATAAGGATTAATTAAGTAAAATATAATATTCAAAAAGAACAATGTGGGTAAAAGATTATATGCACCAGGTTTTTATACCAATTGAATATCGATAGATACATTACATATGTATGGACATTCACTATGATCACCAGCTAGTCGTGGTTAATTAATTATTGAACCACTTAACTAAGGTAAGCTATATTGATTTGGTATACACCACTCTATGAGGATAAGTATTTACCCTTCTATTATTTGACGACTCCTATTATTTGATGGCAAAATGGCTTACGAAATGAATATGACTCTACACTGAGTCTCTTACAAAGTTTTCTTATGCTCTATTTCTTTACAAGGGTTTAATTCATTTTTCATTAATTAGATTATGAATATCCAAAAGCAGAGGCGAAGCCACCTTGGAGCTAGCTAGGGGATTAGAAAAAAATGTTATTTATGTATGATCAAATTTTTTTATTTATATATAGTAGATATTGAACATTCTTCGCTATACTTGTGCATTTACTTTTTTATATGTTGAGTTATCTTAGTTAAAATTCTGATTTACCTTTATTCAAAAATAGTGTAATGTATAATAAAAGTTATTGCCAAGGCGAAAATGAATATGGACAATATTATAAAAGAGAAAGGAAATTCAATGCTAGAAATTTTAAAATTGAGTTTAGTGTATGCCATCAAATTAAATATTTATACTTTTCCATGTTCACAAAATAAACAAATTAATCAAACACTTGATTATTTGATGAAAGATCATTCAATATTGAGAAGCCAACTATATTTTAAGTAATATATGTATTTGTAAGCAATGCTGTATTTGTAACCAACATATGTATTTATAAGCAATATATGTATTTGTAAGCAATAATATAACCTCTTTATTTGATTGAATATATTAATTACAACATTATCTTATATGTACATTAATTTTGTTAACAATTTTAATTTGAAAGTAAACCTGAACTATCAATATGAGTCATTATTATATTTTTAAGATTTGTTTTGGTTAAGATAATCTTTTTTCTTTTGTGTTCTCATATCACAGGGTGATTTTAATATTTTGTACTAAATAAAAAGTCAAAAATAATTTTTATACACTTTTAATTGTTTAATTTATTTTAACGTAAATATACTTTTTAAATTTTAAAGTACCCAACTTTATAAATAAAAAATATATACAAACTTATTATTAGTGGAAAATGAGGCCCCAAAATTTTGGACCTAAAGCCTTTGCCTTACTTGCTATATCATATATGCAAGAGCCAGCACTGGGTATATGTAGTCTTTTGGGATAACAGTGATATTTTTGGTTCAAAAATATAACAGAATGTATAAGTGATCTATTCGCATAATTAATTCTTTTATATTAAAAAAAGAAAACATGTATGTTTACACTATGTGGACCATGATTAGGAAAAATACAAAGTAAACATCAATTGGGACATGGAGAAAGCCTACAAAACCAACCACCACAGTCCAAGTTCAAAATCAATTAAGCCTTAAAAAAATGTTGCAACTGCAATGTGTCACGATCTCAAAACGCGAGTCATGATGGAACCTATACTCTCAGTCGATAGGTAAACCAATTCAATATGTTATTAAGCAACAAAATAAATAAAGTGAACAATAGATAACAATGACCATCCTCAACAATGAGTCCCTCATATGAATGAAACGCGGAAAGTTAAAATACCACCCCAAGACTTGGTGTCATAAGTACAAGAGCTTCTATAACTGTGAAGCAAGTCCGAGACTAATATGACAAATCTAAATATAAGAAATACTCCGTGTTAATATGAAAAAAAATAGAATAATTAATGAGATAGAGAGAGATGTGGACTGCAAAATAGTCAAGCAGCTCACCACAACTCCAGGATAGTCCAAGCTTGGACTCAAGCAGCTCCACAGGATGCGCTCGTACTCGAAATTGAGTTTGCACCACAAAAGAGTGCAACAAGTATAGTATGAACACGAAACCACTTGTACCCAGTATGTCTCATTGACCAACAACAAAGAAGTAGTGACAGGAGTATATATATACTTAATAGCTCCACGGGATGTGCTCGTACTCGGAATTGAGTTTGCACCTCAAATGCCAAGTCATCTCTAAATCGTATATACACAATACCTCTCATGTATACGTCGAGGGTTTGTGACCCATGGGGGACTCGCGAGGTCCATATATCGACACAAACAGTCTCTACGTGTTTGTGCGTACGATCTCAACTCACTATCATAAAATCAACCATCCCCAGCACAGACAATCTCCACGTGCCCAACTTAGATTATAGCAGTGATCGCAACACACACTCAATCTCATGTCAATCCATATGCACAATATAACGTCAATAACACAGGGGATGGTAATGCATCATAATACAACAATTATTGGTACAACATGTAATCACCTTAACTATCACAAATATACGGGTTCAATACAGAAACACAACCACATAAAGAAACTAAGTTATAGTACATCAGCTAATGTCGATATGCTTCGGCATTCTTGGATTACAATCCATCATCTATAATAATAAACTTTCCCTTTATAACATCGGTACTCGCACCAATGCCTGTCACACCATTGGTACGAGACCCCGTCTTTCACCCCTAACCCATTCTTTATTTTTATTGTTTAATTCTTAACTTAGAAAAACGTCCTTCAACGAAGTCTGAAAGTCTTAACATACCTCAAATGCTATATGTGGTATTATTACCAGCAATGCGCGGTCATTATAATATTACAAAGTCTTATTTATTTTTAGCAAAAAAATAATTCCTATTCTTTTAGGTAAATTTTATATTTCATCTTTAGTTCCTTAAAGATATAAGTTAACAATATCATTATTTATTGTTAATAATCACTTTCATTTACCGTAATGGATGCGTGAGTTCACTTTTTTTCTTATAAGAAGAAAACAATTTCGATTGAATTGTCAACATTTCTTGTAGCTTGTCATCTTAAAAAAGGAGTACTTATCTTAATTAGCTATGTGATTAATGCGTGATATTCATTTTAAAGATTGATTAAATTTAAATTTATATCAAAAAGTTTAAATTAAAGGGTAGAACACTCTCAAAACAAAAGTAATTCCATACTAAAGGAACTCAAACACAAGTCCTTGGTTAAAAATAAAGGAAGATTTATTATTAGAGCGGTCAAAATGGGTTTGGCCCATGAGGCCGGTCAACTCAACCCTTAAATCAAATGAGGCTGGGCTAAATATTTTTAACTCATTTATAAATGAGGCTTTTTAGCTTGTCCTAATTTGGCCCGTCGATCTCATAGGCTCAACTCGCTAGCCTCGTAGGCCTACCCATGGCCCAAAAACTTTAAAAGTATTTGTTATATATTTAGTTATTTTTTAAGTAGTATTCTAGTTATTAAGATTATAGACATCTTTTACAATTTATTGTCCCATTAGATTTCTAGTATTAGTCCATTATTAGCATTTTGTTAAGTTTTTGGACTGACTTGTGTAGTTGTGTTGTTGAAAACTTTTAAATCAACTAGTTATAATCTTTTACTATTGTGTTTTTTATGTCTAATTTGTTGTTTCTCCTTTTGTTATTTATTTATCTTGTTCGTGATAAAAAATTATCGATGTTTCATAGTCTTTTTAAGAGGTTAATATTATTCATATTATAGTTGAAGGGTCGGTCCGTCTCAACCCGTGACCCGCGTAGGACTGGGTTGGACTACTATTTTCTAAGCCCTTTAATTAAAAGTGTCAACTTATCCTAGCCCATTTAACTCTTTAACCCATTAGGGTTGGATTGGACTAAGCTAGCCCATTTTGACAACCCTTTTATTATCACTTCACCACATTCTTGTTGTAGACTTGTAGTCCTATGTTGAAGGTACCTTCTAGTACAAAAAAATAGAAAAAGAAGGTAGCTTCTTTATAACATATCCAACATAATTCTTCAAGTAAAGATTGACAAGACAGAGTGACATGTTCGAGAATTTTATCTTTATCTTTAATAAGTAATTATCTAAGATAGAAAGTTTGTTTGAAAGGTCTTTAATAAGTAATTATTTATGTATTACTTTCCCAAAACTCGCGGGATGCGCCGTCATTATTATTAGAAATTGGCTCATACAAAAATTTTATGCTTTACACGAAAATGTAAGTAGAAATAAAATGGTGTGTTTGAATCGTGACATGTATTCACTGTTTGTAAGCTTGTTTTTTGTTTTCCAACTAACGTAACTTAAAATAAAATCAACGATTCATTTAATATGCTAAAAGGGACATTGTACAAACAAATTCTGAAGGTTTCGGTCATCTCATAACGTCTTTTATTTATTTTAGCTATCTTTAAAATTGTAGCTATTATTTTTTTTTTCTTTTCCCTTGGCATCCCCTTGTAACTAGAAGTAAGGTTTGATCCCCCCTCTTGTATTCTTTTGCTTAAATAATACACAAGGTAAGCAGTGACGGAGCTAGAATTTCAACTAAAGGATGTCAAAATTTAAAGAAGTAAACTGTGCAGAAGTCAAGAGGTATCAATATGTAATATGTAATTATTTACACATTCCACAGGTCTAACTCGATTCATATTACCAATATCACTCTTTTTGTCGACGTGTATAAAGCATAATGATGCAAGTATATATGTATTTTTTAATCTTTAATTAAAATAATATTTTACAATTAATCACACACAAATTAACATCTAAGAATTGTTTTAGGCTATTTCACAAGTACCTTTATTCCTAAAACATCATGCAAGTCAAACAATGCCACATAAAAAATAAAC
Organism: Solanum virginianum; assembly: GCA_000787875.1. Taxonomy (NCBI): domain Eukaryota; kingdom Viridiplantae; phylum Streptophyta; class Magnoliopsida; order Solanales; family Solanaceae; genus Solanum; species Solanum virginianum. Next base: position 116,461 of record DF357854.1, on the reverse strand, counting down.
GAAGATAGTAATATATAAACAATTCATAAAGTATCATGTATATATTTTTAACAAGTTATGGTATAAAAATAATTTGTAACAAAGTATTCGTCATTATTGTATCATTTGTATATTTTTTCTGTGTATATATATATATTTAGTTATATCATGTTTAAATTTATTTCCCATATTTTTATAATTATATATATTATATGTTATCCTTTTAAATGTTTTATTTAATCTTCCCCTTTTTTAGAAATGTCCCAAAAATAGGAATAAATATTGAGAAGAATGGAAAGATTTATGGAAGATTAGTTAATTTGTTAATATCCCCATCTCAATGGAACGCATTTTTGGTTTCTTTAGTTTTTAAATTGCTTTAGGCTATAAATGCAGATAATTTATTGTTATTTGATGTTTTGATAAGGGTGCCATGCATTTATAATATTCCTTTGAGGCAATGAATTACATGGTAATTTTATCGAATCACTTTTTGAAGATGATAAATAATAAAGAAAAATAATTATAATTAATGATAAGGATAAATTAGAAATTAAGTATAAAATAATTTCTTAATTTCATAAAAAAAGACAAATATTGTTAGACATCTATTTTTAATATAATGGACAAGTAAATATGGATGGAGGGATTAATTTTTTAAAAATTGGCTAGTTATGTTTTTCTTCACAAAATTATTTGGAAAGTTAAGAAATAATTACATTTTACATAAACAAGCACTAGAAAAAGCTTGCAAAAACAACTCTTTGATGTTATTATTGATGATATTATTGATAATTGTAAAACACTCATGTGTGGTTTTACTTCTATTTCTTTGACTTTTGTAGTTTCGTTAGAAGACGAACGAACCATTGTGTCCATCAGTTAGCTCAGGCTTCGATTTTTGACTAATGCTATGGAATGGATAATATACCCCATATTTGATTCATGATGTACTCAATTTTAATTTGACCAATAATTAATTAAAATTTTTATTTAGTTTGTCAATGGTGGATTCATTGCTAATTTTAAGGAGAAATATAATTCTAAAATAACTCTTTTCAGGAAAAATAGTTGTATACAAATTCTGTCCCTATTTTTAGGCATTATTAAATGGCAATTTTTTAGGCTTTCATCATGTCAACTAAATCCTCCTAATCTTAGTTTAATAAGCCCAATTAGGTTATCCTCAGTACCGCAAAAAATGAAGAAAATGAATTTGAACAAAATCTTTGCTTCACGCTCTAATGGTATGAAATAATTTTTTTGGTTGTCCATTTGGTATCTGGTGCCTGCATTGGAGCCCGACTACTTTGGATTCGTGTCCCGTAGTACCAATTCGAGAGAAACACTCTTTTTCTATACCCGGGGCTCAAATGCGAGACCTCTGGTTAAAGAAGGAGTAGCTCCATCCGCAGCGCCACATCCGTATATGATGTCTTTTCCTTCCTTTTGTTCTTGTATTTTTGTTGGATTGTAATTTTGTGTCTTTGTTGAAGTTGGCAGTGAAAATAGAGATGTATTACCAGGGCGTTACTTGTTGAAGTTTGAATCTTTTTCGATGCTCTCAGCTGATGACAATAAAAAATATGAATCAATTGTGTTCCAATCCAACGGCTACAACTGGTACTTCTCATCTATGTTGCTCGGGCTCTTTAAAAATATCGAGGGGTGCATGTCGCATTCTCCAAAAAAAGTATACTTTTGAAGGCTCCAACACGGGTGCGGCAATATTTTTGGAGAGTCTGAGCAACTTAGACTTCTCATCAACTCATACATTTTTATCTTTACTACCAAAACTTTTACTTGTCATTATTTCATTTATCGAACTTTGATCTAATATTTTAAGATGTATTTTTTCATCATATTAATATGAGAAAAATTGCAACTTATAACATTTTTCATTTAGTTTTCAGCAATCTAAATTTTAGATTTCAAATATTAAAAATTTAGCTACTTCAATTTAGTTTTGAAGTGTAGTCAAATTGATCTCGAAAAATGAAATAGTGACAAGTAAAAATAAACAAAGGGAGTAATATATATGAGCATACGGTTTCTAAAGAATAATGATATATGCAAAAGTAGACAACATGGTTTTTTTTCTGTTCGAATTAACATTAATGACTTATTTTTCAAACCATAATCTAAACTAAACATCAAGTATTATGATAAAAGTACTCATATCGAGTTATCAATTATTGTTTTTTAAGAGGTGTAAACAATTTTAAGTGACCAAATAAAAATGAACGGAGAGAAAGCTAGAAGTGTGGTAACATATCAAAAGTAGTATTGTTCCAAATAATTTTTGTTGAAAAGATAATAACTATAGAATGGTAAAAATTGTAGAAAGTTGGCAATGATCAATTTAGGTGAAAAGGGAATTGGAATTATGAGATATAAAAAACATGAACAGATGGATTTAACATGAATTTTTGTAAGTACTATTTTGGAAGTCGATGATACTCATAGAACTTCCATTCCGAGATTCATAGCTCTGATTGGTATCAAAATATACATTTGAACGACTTAAAGCTTTCAAAAACTCTAAAACTTTCAAATTTCTCAACTTCTCAATCAAATGGCAAAATCAACTTCATTAACTGATCAAATATGACTTGGAAGTATTAGAAAGTTATGATGAAGTTTATTGTTTTTGACAGGCAAATGATCATCTATCCTAATGGAGATGGAAGTGTGGAGGAACATGATCATATTTCTGTATACTTAGCCATTGCTGAGACAAGCTCTTTACAGTCTTGGGAGGTGAATGCCACATTTAGCTTCTTCATTTTTGATCAAATTCATGGAAGGTATCTTCTAATGAAAGGTATATATATTTGGTGTTTAATATTTTCTTGATAAATTTAAATATGAATTGAGTTGAATATATACGACTACTTTATTGCAGGAGCAGAGCAACGTTTTGACAATATGAAACCTGAATGGGGTTTCTCCAAATGTATTTCTCATGTAACATTCAAAGACCCCTCTAACGGTTACCTTGTTAACGATATCTGTGTCTTTGGGGTCGATCTATATGTCATCAAGAACCATGGACTAGGTGAATGTATGTCCTTGGTGAATAATCCCGTGGCCAAGTCTTATAAGCACCAGTGGAAGATTTCTAAATTCGACAGTCTAGAAAGATATCCGGAGAACCGTGCAATGTATTCTGAAAAGTTTACAGTTGGGGGTTACAAATGGTATATCAGTTGTTCATAATAAGCCTTTTTTCACGTATGTACAATTATCTTATCATGTTAATTTGCATGCAGGCAACTTCAGCTATATCCTAATGGTGATTATAGGGCAAATGGCCAAAGCATTTCAATTTTTCTTCTATTAGTTGATAGGTGATGTTAGCGCAAATGGCCAAAGTATTTCAATTTTTCTTCGATTAGTTGATGCTAAAGTAATTCATTCTCGAAAAAGTGTCCACGCAAAATTTAGCATATCTATTAAAGAAAAGAATGGTCATGACCACCGCCGTTTCACTGGTATGTTCTCTTGTTCCTTATGTTGATCTGTAGTTTCATGACCCATCACTTCAGCTTGCGAAAGCGAGAAAGAATCGTGAGTGAATTGTCAAGTGCCGCACAGAAGTCTTAACTTGATTTCTAAGGCCGTGACAGTAGGCTCATATTGATCGCTAAGTTCTGCAGTTTAGTTTCTATTTCTGATTTCTACATTTTGCTAGTGCAGTAACTGGACGTTGGTTTGTAGATCCTGAGTCTTTGGGTTGGGGATGGCCGTCATTTATGAAACTAAGTAAGCTGAAGGATCCAAAGAAAGGATTCATTGTAGAAGACTCTTGCATTGTAGAAGCAGATGTTTTTGTACTATGTGTTGTCAATGGTTTAACCTAATTCTTCATTTATGATACAAGAAGAATTAGATATTTATTTCTTTGGAGGATGCTTTCTTGCTTACATTTTGTTAAACCGATCACAAAATTATTTTAATGATTGTTGCCATTTTGGTAAGCTGAATCAATAATCAATAAAGTGTAATGTCTATGAGTTTAGTCAAGAATGTACATTTATGTTGCCATTAGATATTCATTTTGCAGCTGATTCCCAAGTGATTAGGGTAGTTGTATTGGGGGTAACATTTACATACCTTTCACTATATTTTGTTTTGGTAAGAGAGCAAGCAGTGGTGGTGTAGGCTATAGTTGATAATACAGACTCAAAGCCTCATGTTGAACGCGTATGTTTTAGTATTTATAATTATATCGTTCAATGCATTTCAAATTTTGTATGTTGTTTATAACACTTTGTTCTTTTTTTCTTCTTTTAAGATTACCCTCTCTTATTTGTTTGACCCTTACATAAGGCGTAAGGAAATCAACATGGACTTTGGATTTTGGTAATCATCTTCAATCTGAAATTCTGGGCCCAGGTTTATTTTATTTGAGTTATATATATCATCTCCATTCTTGAGGTAAATCACCGCGATTTTGGTAACCATCTTCAATCTGAAATCTGAGCCCAAGTTTATTTCATTTGAGTTATATATATCTTCATTCTTGAGGTAAATACAAATACCCACACATTTTATAAGGTTTAATTAAGTAGGTAAAATATTCAAAAAGAACAATGTGGGTAAAAGATTATACGCATCAGATTTTTATACCAGTTGAATATTGATAAATGCATGACATATGTATGGACATTCACTATGATCACTAGCTAGTCATGGTTAATTAATTATTGAACCACTTAACTAAGGTAAGTTATATTGATTTGGTGTACACCACTCTATGATGATAAGTATTTACCTTTCTATTATTCGACGACTCCTATTATTTGATGGCAAAATGGCTTACGAAATGAATATGACTCTACATTGAGTCTCTTACAAAGTTTTCTCATGCTCTATTCCTTTACAAGGGTTTAATTTATTTTTCATTAATTAGATTATGGATATCCAAAATTAGAGGCGAAGCCACCTTGGAGCTAGCCAGGGGATTAGAAAAATATGTTATTTATGTATGATAATTTTTTTTATATATATATTAGATATTGAACATTCTTCGCTATATTTGTGCATTTACTCTTTCATATGTTGAGATATCTCAGTTAAAATTGTGAGTTACCTTTGTTGACACCCAATTTTTCCATCCACATCACAAAAATACCCGGTTTGTTTAATTTTACCAATTTTTGAAATTTTTGTCTTTTTTAATTAAAAAAAATGAATAAATAAATAAATAAATAATTAAATAATAATAATAATAATAATCGTGCGCGTGTCGTCACGCGCCCCCAATTTACCTAATTTCCCCAGCCTCACGCGGATTTTCCATTTTCTGTTCTTCTTCGTCAATTCGAAGAAGGACGAACCCTAGCGCTCTTCGACCAGCCGACACCGGCGTTGACCACCGACGACCCCTTCCACGATCTCCTTCGTCTTTCTTCATCATCTTCTTCATCGTGAAGAAGAACCAAAGCCGAAAGCCAGGAAACCAAAACCTGACAACCCTTCTCTCACCTCAACGTGCGACCCAAACCCGACAATCCTGACTGCCGCACGTTCGACCCCAACGTTCAAAATCGCCCATACTTCAGTCAGAGTTGACAGATTGCACCCGCAACTCACACATGCGTTCATCTAATCAACCCGCTCCGCTTCACATTTGGGCCGGAGTATCTCGATCTACATATACTGGTTCTTCTTCAAGTTCAAGGGGGATCGAACATCGAAAATCTTGAGCAAAAACATTTTTCTCAGTTTCCATAGCCAATGGATTTCCCCAAAGCTCGAATACTGTTCCTGACTTACCGAATCGACTCCCTTAACAACCTCTCTGATTTTGAACATCTTACAACCGTAGTTTTGTCAACGAAGACGAAGCTTTGTGGTGGTGAAGTCTTCTTCAAGCTCGTCGTCGTCCCAGTTCCTGCTCCAAAAAAGGTAATATCTTAATCTGAACTTTATGTTTTGGTGCGTGCTCTGTTGCGTTTCATATTGCTGTTAGCTGATGAGATGAAGCGGCGACGAATTGATTGCTGCGATGCTGTTGTTGTGTGGTTGTTAAGGCGTTTTAGGACTGTATCATGGTGCTATCAGCTTTGAAATAGTGGTGTTCAAGTTGGGATATATTGAGTTGGTTGTGTTTTGGCTAAATGCATTGTAGAAGTTTGTCCTGTTCATTGAAAATTGCTGAAAATGTTTGGGGTTTGTCTATTTCACTGATTCATGTGAAAACATGCTTTAATGTTGTCTGCTCATGCCTTCATGAATGTGAGACCATTGGTTTGATTTCTGTTAGACCAGTGCTATCCTGTTTCATTTTTGTCTAAATAGGCAGCATAACATCTCAAATCCAAAATCTATTTCTTTAGCATCTCTAATGGATAAAATCTGATTCAACTTGCACTATTAATGTTGATTTATGTCATGTCCTGTTGTTTCCAGTAGTTGTTTTCTGTCCTATGACTCTGTTTTATCTTGTTCAAGCATACTTTGATCTTGTTTGCTGCATAATAATGTCTCTAAACTTGCACCTGACCATGAAGTGTTCACCCAGATGTCGGTACCATAGTTACATGTCTTATTTTAGTTGTTAGGATGTTGCTTAATGGATAATTTGCTGGCTAATGTGTTTGTGTGTTGCTGTAATAATAGGGTATTAGCATTAGAGTTGATAGAAACATTGAAAGCCTGCTATTTCTTTGTTTTATGAGTTATGCTCAGAGTTAACTGCCATTGTTGAATCTTAGTGTTGTGTTGTTTTCAAATGATCATAAATTATGTTTTGAGATTGTTTGGCATGTGTTTTAAGCTGGTGTTTTGAAGTATCTGCTTACTCTTTACTTGAGAAAGGGCTCACTAGGTTATGCCATTGTCAAAACCTGTGATAGCCGGCTCTTCTTTTACTTGAATTGTCTCATGGCTGTCTTTATATGAAAATAACTTGAATCTGTCCAGTTTGGGGTTCGAATTCCAAGTCTAAGTTTATATGTTTGAAGTTTCTTTCTTGTTTGAAAGTCAAATTGTTATACATTTCTACTGTTCTGTTTCTGTTAAACTTTATAGAATGAAAAATATGTTTTGTTTTGGTTTGTATCATATACTATTTCTTACCTTCTTTATCTTTGCATGAACTACATTTTTTGGGGTTCTTTTGAATCCCATCTTGCATTTTCTTGGGCCATGGAGGCCCAAACTCCCTCCTCATCGAGTCAGACCTCCTGTTTGGAAAAGAAGCTGTTGTGCAGGTCCCGTGAAGCAAGGAATGACATTTTCTACACTGATATACATCAAAAGTATATCACAGAAGAAATGGGCCAAGCCCAAAAGAATGGCAGCAGCACAGAGAAAATCAAGTGGGCTAAAAGCCCAAAACTCTTAAGTTTTCTTCCTTTTCTTTATTTTGTGTATTTTATGCGTATATATGTTTGGATGCTAACTTGTCTGATTTTTAATCTAGTTAAATTCCCTAATATGTGTTGTCATTTGTGTTAATCTCCATTTTTGTTTTTATGCATTACTATTATTTCTACAAAAATTGAAAAGCCCCTTTAAAAAACAATTCAAGTTTAGTCAATTATTTCAAGTCCAGTCAACTCTCTTAAATTAAGTCAACTTTTAAAATCGAGTCAACGTTTTCAAATTGAGCAGATAATTACAAATTGAGTCAAATATTTTCAAAAGATAGTCAAACATTCTAATCGCCGGTCGATCGCATGTTAGCGGTCATTTTGAGTGATTAATTTCTGCTCAAAGTGGAAATGGAATCATTACCCATTTCTCTGAAATTTTTAAAACTTTTCTCTTAGGTTTTGAAAATTATAAGTTTTAATCGGTTTCCTAATTATCCTTAAAATTAGGTGGCGACTCTATTTTCTTTTCAATTTTCAAGAATCTGGTTCGTATTCAAATCAATTGAGCATCGAATCTCATTTTCGAAGAGAGTCGGACATTTTTTCTTAAAATTAGGTGGCGACTCTGTTTTTTTCAATCAATTTTTGAGAATTTGGTTCGTGCTTAAATCAATTGGACCTCGAATCAGATTTTCAAAAAGAGTCGTACATTTTTCGAGACAACAACTTTTATTCAAAAATAGTGTAATGTATAATAAAAGTTACTACCAAGGCGAAAGTGAATATGGACAATGTTATAAAAGAGGAAGGGAATTTGATGCTAGAAGTTTTAAAATTGAGTTTAGTGTATGCCATCAAATTAAAATATTTATACTTTTTCATGTTCACAAAATAAATAAATTAATCAAAGTAATACTTGATTATTTGATGAAAGATCATTCAATATTGAGAAGCCAACCATATTTTAAGCAATATATGTATTTGTAAGCAATAATGTATTTGTAGGGAATATATGTATTTGTAAGCAACATATGTATTTGTAACCAATATATGTATTTGTAAGCAATACTATAGCCTCTTTATTTGATTGAATATATTAATTACCACATTATGTTATATGTACATCAATTTTGTTAACAATTTTAATTTGAGAGATAAATTTGAACTTTCAATATGAGTCATTATTATATTTTTAAGAATCGTTTTGGTTAAGATAATCTTTTTTCTTTTGTGTTCTCATCACTGAGTGATTTTAATATTTTGTACTAAATAAATGTCAAAAATAATTTTTATATACTTTTAATTATTTAATTTATTTTAACGTAAATATACTTTTTAAATTTTAAAGTACCCAACTTTATAAATAAAAAATATATACAAACTAAATATTAGTGGAGAATGAGGCCCCAAAATTTTGGACCTAAAGCCTTTGCCTTACTTGCTATATCATATATGCAAGAGCCAGCATTAGGTATATGTAGTCTTTTGAGATAACATGACATTTTTGGTTCAAAAATATAATAGAGTGTATAAGTGATCTATTCGCATAATTAATCCTTTATATTAAAAAAAGAAAACATATCAACTATCCTCAGTACGAACGATCTCCACGTGCCCAACTTAGATTACAACAGTGATTTCAACAAACACTCAATCTCATGCCAATCCATATGCACAATATAACGTCAATAATACAACGGATGGTAATACATCACAATACAATAACTATTGGTACAACATGTAATCACCTTTACTATCACAAATATACGGGTTCAATACAGAAACACAACCACATAAAGAAACTAAGTTACAGTACATCAGCTAATGTCCATATGCTTCGGCATTCTTGAATTACAATCCATCATCTATAATAATAAACTTTCCTTTTATAACATTGGTACTCGCACCAATGCCTGTCACACCATTGGTATGAGACCCCGTCTTTCACCCCTAACCCATTCTTTATTTTTATTATTTTAATCTTTAAATTTTATATTTCATCTTTAGTTCCTTAAAGATTTAGATCAACAATAACATTATTTATTGTTAATAATCACTCTCATTTACCGTAATGGATTCGTGAGTTCACTTTTTTTCTTATAAGAAGAAAACAATTTCAATTGAATTGTCAACATTTCTTGTAGCTTGTCATCTTAAAAAAGGAGTACTTATCTTAATTAGCGATGTGATTAATGTGTAATATTCGTCTTAAAATTTGATTAAATTTAAATTTATATTAAAAAGTCCAAATTAAAGGGTAGAATACTCTCAAACAAAAGTAATTTCATACACCGAGTCTCTTACAAAGTTTTTTCATGCTCTATTCCTTTACAAGGGTTTAATTTATTTTTCATTAATTAGATTTGTGCGTTCACTTTTTTATATGTTGAGCTCTCTCAGTTAAAATTATGACTTATCTTTATTCAAAAATAGTGTAACGTATAATAAAAGCTGTTGCCAAGGCGAAAGTGAATATGGACAATGTTACAAAAGAGGAAGGGAATTTGATGTTAGAAGTTGTAAAATTGAGTTTAGTGTATTCCATTCAAATCTTCTGTCATCTATGAAGCAGCACCAAATTGCAAATAAACATCCTGTTAATATCTATAACAGGTTTACACAATCTCTTGATATGTAAAAGGTATGGAATTTTCAAGACGATGGCATTAAAAAATATCAGAGAGAGGAACTCAAAAAGTATGGGTAGCCCTTCAAAATGCTAAAATTTGTTGGAGCATAGGTTTACATAGTACAAAACATCTTCATCATTTCTCTGGTGCGGAACCTGAAACTTCTTATATGAGCATGTCTTATATGAGCATGCATTGCAAAACGACTGAGACTAGATGACAAAGCCAACATAACATCACCTTTGGAATCATTAGAGGGATTTTCCTCATCTGGTCTGGCCTCTGCTCCACCTTAAATAGGTCTATAACAAATCTGCTACAGGAACACTGCTATCTTAATATCATTTCAAAGTACGCCTTCTGATCCCAGGTTCAAATCTCTCAGGGTTCGCCATGTGCGAAGAATCAAGCAACAACATACACGGACTTCTTTCTTTAGATTGTAAACTTTCACCAAGTTGACAAAAGATCAGGAGACTCCAGTGGTCCCTGGCAATGTGGGAATTCAGTCAATAGAGACATATACTAAAATGTCGAATTCTACATCATACCCCGCTATTACATATACTTACCAGAGAACAATGGGTGCAAAGACATACTCTTTTGAGAATATCTTCTTTTTTGCGAGACAACTTTACCATTGCTCCAAGGCTCCCCAGCACTTACCTCTCTACATTTACTTCTCAATATCTTTACTTAACAAACAAGAGAAATTACTTTTTTAAATTCCAGTAAACAATGGACTCCGAAAGCAACATAAACAAATACAATAGTAAACAATGGTTCAACAACATTAGTATGGAATGAGTATGCACAGTAGTATCTCAGTGACAAATTAGTAACCAAAGCCATAGGACAACTGACATATATAACAGAACAGTAAACAACGTCCCAAATCATTACTGAAATCACAAACATATATCACTGTGATTTTTCAAAAAAAAATCTAAAGAAACTCAAAATCATTCTTGAGGGATACAACCAGAAAATTTAAAAAAACAAAATTCCTATCTCTTTATTTTACCATCCCTCTCTTCATTATCGTGACTTTTTTCAGCCACCCAAACAGCCACAAATCCACGTACAGACCGTGCCACCACATGCATTGCAGAGACCATTCAACCCCATATTAAACAAATCTTTGGCTCCATTCCATATTTTTTCACAGCAACCTTGTCTCACCTCAGTGCCATTCAGTTGATCAACTCCGGCAGCTATCACTTGGACATGCTGTCGGAATCGTCCAAAGTTGTTTGCATAAATGTGAGTCAGGAGAGTTTGGAAACTCTCGCTGAATGCAGCAGGTGCGTCTTCTTCGCTCTTGAGGACTGCACAGAGACCCGGTCCTTCTTATAAACACCGCTTCTTTCTCCGACGACATCAGTAGCTGTTCTAGACATTGTTTGTTGGTTTTGAGAGTGAGAGTGATAGAAATGGGTAATAGCGGGGTTTTGAGAGTGAGAGTGACAGAAATGGATAAATACTACCTGTACGTTATTTTGTTCTCATTACTGCCTTGCCATTCCCAGCAACACCAATTCGTTACCTTAGTAGTACTATTTTTTTTGTTTGTTCTCATTACTGCCTTAGTAGTACTATTTTTTTTGTTTGTTCTCATTACTGCCTTAGTAGTACTATTTTTTTTGTTTGTTCTCATTACTGCCTTGCCTTTTTGTTTGTTCTCATTACTGCGTTGCCCTTTTCTAGGCACCACCAATTCGTACCAATTTAGTTTGTTCTCATTACTGCGTTGCCCTTTTCTCCCAGCAACACCAATTCGTTACCTTAGTAGTACTATTTTTTTTGTTTGTTCTCATTACTGCCTTGCCTTTTTGTTTGTTCTCATTACTGCGTTGCCCTTTTCCAGGCACCACCAATTCGTACCAATTTACATTACCTTATTTTTTGTTTGTTCTCATTATAAATTAGTTATGAGTCGTTATTCGTTGGTTTGATAATAAAGCGAGATGAAATACGGAATAAATTTAAAGTTACGTAGGATAGATGGGACGACTTAAAAATAAAAAAATGATCATATAGAGCTGAACGATTTAAAAAATTTGCATTTTTAAAGGGATATTCCGATAATATTATATGAAGACATCATTGTAAGCATATCTCAAGCAAGAGAAAGATATATTAAAGGAGACTCAACAAAATAGATTTCATCAAAATTTGCTTTCATTCATCATTTTTAAAAAAATGGTATGGAAGTTTAATAAGTTTATTTAAGTGATAATTTGATGAATATTTCGTCAAAATTGATATATCCAAATTGAATAGAACCATCGTAGAGATATCAAAAAAATATATAATTTGGTTCTGCAATTCAAAAAGTTACAATTTTATCACACCCTTATACTAATAAATATCTTATGAGAATTTCAAGAATCACAATTTTATGTTCTGCAATAATTTATGTAATTTTTTTTACTTTAAGGTTAATTTTTTAAAAGAATTTTTGAAAATAATATTACAAAAAGGTTTTTGTGGTAAAATATTATTTGTTCCTATTCTAATTTTTTTATGCTTGCTAGTTAGTTACTAATACTTGTCCCTCACCTTCTTAAACTTTGCTAATCACACTCCTTTTCTATTTTTTCGATTTCAAATTATTTATTATGATTTAAAAAAAATATTTTGAATTGATTTCATTTTAGAAATTAAAGACAAAATTATTTCATTTTTCGCCAGTAATTGTTATTCTTGAAAATTATAAATATTTTAACTATGGATGATATTATAATATTCAAGTATCAATAGGGACTACCTTTTGTGTTCTATGCAAATTCTATTAAGTTTCAAAAATATGGAAAACTACCTCCTTCAGTGTGGCACACTAAAATTATTATTGGACCATCGCTTCTTTTAGCGTGACACGTTAACTTATTATTGGATCGTTATCTCCTTCAGCGTGGCACATTAAAATTATTATTAGACTGTCATCTTCTTTAACGTGACACGTTAACTTATATATATATATATATACACACACTATATACTATATACTATATATTATATAAAAACACAACGCAATAACTAGAAATTTTGAAAAAATTAAGCTCCTAAAATATGTATTATAAGTTTGACTATATTGAGCATTGACTTTATTTACACCGTTTTATATAAATAATTTAATTTTAAAATTATTTTAAATTACAAATTTTAAAATTCTTCATTTTCTTACTTAAAGCAAAACGCCAAATCAAATGGCGCCATGCTTCGAAGCGAGTAACTTAATTGTGTTATTTCTTCTACTTCAATGGGAACATATTCAATAGAAGTCAAATTGATTTGACTTTTAACAAGTAAATTATACAAATAAAAATAAATGGGGAAAATTATTTATTACAAGTGTCTAGATAAAATCATTGATGATTAAAATTCATTTGGTATTCAACGATTAAGGTAAATAACTTTAACCAAAAAAACAAAAAGAAAAAAAAAATAGACTACATTAAGTATTGATATTTTTCACACCATTTTATGTAACTGATTAAATTTTAAAATTATTTTGGATCATAAATTTTAAAATTTCTTATTTGTTTTACTTAATCATCATGTCAAGTCAAATGATCTTATGTCACGAAATGAGTAATTTATTTGTTTTATTTCTCCTACTTTCATGGGAACAAATTTAATAGAAATCAATACAAATTTTGATGAATATTTTATAATTATTTTTTTCTCACAGTAACTTAATGTTAAAGTTCAAATTGAATTGACTTTTGACAAGTAAATCATACAAATAAACGTAAACGGAAAAACTTATTTATTTCTTGTCATCTGTCTAGATAAAGGCATTGACGATTGAAGTCATTTGCCATTGAAAGATTAAGGTAAATAACTTTAACCAAAAAATACAAAGAAAAGGAAAATTAGACTATATTTAGCATTGACATTTTTCATACCATTTTACATAAATGATTAAATTATAAATTGATTGACAAATTTTAATTTTTTTTAACTTAAGTATCACGTCAAGTCAAATGGTATCATACTAAGGAATGAATAACTTATTTGTGTTATTTCTCCTACTTTCATGGGAACAGATTTAATAGAAATCAATACAAATTTTGATTAATATTTTATAATTATTTTTTCCTCAAAGTAACTTAATGGTCAAAGTTCAAATTGAATTGACATTTGATAAGTAAATCATACAAATAAATGTAAACGAAAAAACTTATTTATTTCTCGTTATCTGTCTAGATAAAGGCATTGACGATTGAAGTCATTTGCTATTGAAAGATTAAGGTAAATAACTTTAACCAAAAAATATAAAGAAAAAGAAAAATTAGACTATATTTAGCATTGACATTTTTTACACCATTTCACATAAATGATTAAAATTTAAAATTGATTGACAAATTTTAAAATTCTTTTTTTTTTTACTTAAGTATCACGTCAAGTCAAATGGTATCATACTACGAAATGAATAACTTATTTATGTTATTTCTCCTACTTTCATGGGAACATATTTAATAGAAATCAATACAAATTTTGATGAATATTTTATAATTATTTTTTCCTCAAAGTAACTTAATATGGTCAAAGTTCAAATTGAATTGACTTTTGACAAGTAAATCATACAAATAAATGTAAACGGAAAAACTTATTTATTTCTTGTCATCTGTCTAGATAAAGGCATTGACGATTGAAGTCATTTGCTATTGAAAGATTAAGGTAAATAACTGTAACCAAAAAATATAAAGAAAAAAAAAATAGACTATATTTAGCATTGACATTTTTTACACCGTTTCACATAAATGATTAAAATTTAAAATTGATTGACAAATTTTAAAATTCTTTTTTTTTTTTTACTTAAGTATCACGTCAAGTCAAATGACATCATACTAGGGAATGAATAACTTATTTGTGTTATTTCTCCTACTTTCATTGGAACAGGTTCAATAGAAATCGATACAAATTTTAATGAATATTTTTTAATTATTCTTTCCTCATATTAACTTCATGGTTAAAGTTCAAATTGAAGTGACTTTTGACAAGTAAATCGTAAAAATAAAAGTAAACGGAAATATTTATTTCTTATCATGTGTCTAGATAAAGGCATTGACGATTGAAGTCATTTGCTATTGAAAGATTAAGCTAAATTATTTTAACCAAAAAAACATAAGGAAGAAGAAAACTTAATGTCGGGAAAGCTTTTTTGCTAGTTTGGAAACTGTTGGTATCAAGAGATTTAAAAGATAAACAATTTTAACCCCTAAAAAAAAAATAGCCTCTCAGTTCGTTTTTACTTATCATTTTATTTATTGAGATCAAACTATATTAACTTTGATCAACATTTTAAGATGTATTTTTTATCATATTAATATGAGAAAAATTGCAACTTATAGCATTTTTCGTATAATTTTTAACCATCTAAATTTCAAATATTAAATTTAACTACTAGCTTTGAAATTTAGTCAAGTAACACAAAAAGCGTAAAAACCTCTGATGCCATTAATTTTTTACCCTTTTTTGAGTTTGGTTTAACGTGTGCATGTTTGACTTTATCCCTATTTTAAATTAAAATTTCTAAATAAAGTTGTAGTTTTACTATGTCAATTCTAGTAAAACTAAAGTTACCAATCCTAGTAAAATTATAAGTCACTGTAGTAGCTATATTGTGTGCATTGTTATGGTGGCGATCGAGTGACATACAAGATCAGGTATAAATCCTAGTAAAATTATAAGTCATATTGGAAATTTAACATTAATTCGATTTAATTATTTATTACACCTCTAAAATATTGTAACACGTATCATAACCCCTTCCAAACTTTACGTGTTCCCAATAATATTGACCACCGATATATTTAAATATATATAAATATATCAAATTCTTCTCTGTTTCAAATCACATTTTTTTTCCTCTCTAAAGAAAAAGAGGGGGAAAATTATACTTAAAAAAATAGCCCTAAATTAAAATGGAGATGGAGGAAATACAAATTAATCAGCTCGAAAGTGCAGCCATATTCAAGAAAACTAATTTTCCTGTCACTCTCAAGGTAATTAATTAATGTGATTTATGTTAAGGTTTATAAAATATTATAACAATTATTCTGATAATTTGATCGTAGTTCTTTTAATGTTTTCCAGAAAACATGCATACATGCATTTGTTACAATCTAAATTAATGGTAAAACAAAGCTACATTCTTGATTAACTAGTTTTGTTGTTTACAATTTGTTCAATTTCATTGTATTTAATTCCTAATTACTAATTTTTTTTTGTTTTTAATAGAATAATGTGTGTGTTTGGTATGAAGGAATTGTTTTTTTTTTTCAGGAAAATAAGTGAGTTTCTTACTTATTTTCTTGTTTCAGTTTATTTTATTGAATTAACCTAATAAATTATGCTGGAAATTGAAATTTGACTACTAGCTAAGTTGCACAGAATCTTCCGTTCAATGCCGCATCCGTGTTGGATTCTCCAAAAATGTACTACTTTTGGAGAATCCGACATGCACTCATTGACATTTTTGAAGAGAAGATTACTAGTACTTTATAAACTTATTTAATGATCTAAGTGATCAATTATATCTTGGCTTTCTAAACTAGACATCTGTTTTTAGTATAATAGACAAGTAAAAATGAACGAAGTGGTTATCTCTTGGTTTCTTATCATTCTTTGATCTTGTGAATTCTAAATTTTTGTTATGTTAATTGCTAAAAGTTTTGGATGATCACATGTGCAGTTTGAAGATGTTGTGTACAAGATTAAGCCCAAGACTGAAGGGATGTTCAAAAATTCCTCTAAATCAGAAGAAGAGAAAATAATCTTGAAGGGTATAACCGGTATAGTTTTCCCCGGTGAAATGCTGGCGATGTTAGGCCCATCGGGCAGTGGTAAAACAACGTTGTTAACAGGGTTAGGAGGTCGTCTGAGTGGTCGTCTTGCTGGTAATATAACTTATAATGGAATGCCCTTCAAAAATTCCATGAAGCGTTACATTGGATTTGTTACTCAAGACGATGTTATGTACCCTCACCTAACTGTGACAGAAACACTAGTATACACTGCCCTTCTTCGGTTGCCTAAAACCTTATCACACATGGAAAAAGTCGCGCATGCTGAGGCTGTGATTTCTCAATTGGGATTAACGAGATGCAAGGATAGTATCATTGGAGGTCCGTTGTTGAGAGGTGTTTCTGGAGGGGAGAGGAGAAGGGTCAGCATTGGACAAGAAATGCTTATTAATCCGAGCTTGTTGTTTTTGGATGAACCAACCTCGGGCCTTGATTCGACAACAGCTCAAAAGATTGTGTCGACTTTATGGGAGCTAGTGAACGGTGGGAGGACAGTTGTGATGACAATACATCAGCCTTCAAGTAGACTGTTTTACATGTTCCACAAAGTGCTGTTATTATCAGAAGGAAATCCCCTTTACTTTGGTAAAGGCGAAGATGTTATGGCATATTTTGCAAGCATAGGATTTTCACCCTCAGTCGCTATGAACCCCTCTGACTTCGTGTTAGATCTTGCAAATGGTACGTTCATCTATGTGTTTACTTGCGTTCTTCTAAGTTATTTTTCACGTTTGTTTTTGTATATTCTCACATCTCTTGCCTTCCATGGGATATCTTTATTATAGCGAACGCCACTTACATTTTCAAATGAGAATCTCTTCAAGGTTTTTGTCGCATCAGAAGTCATCATATATTTGAAAATTCTTAGTCGCGTCTATACAATTTTCATATATATGTATGTTACGTTGTCTTATGGCAAAGGAAATTTGCGCGATATTTGAACTGGTGCATCTTCAATTTGTGTAGGTGTTTTAGATGATCCACAAGAAGATCAAGCATCGATCAAGCAGACTTTAGTAACCGCGTTCCAAACCAATCTGTTGGACAGAGTGAAGGAAGAATTACAAAAATATGATGATAGAGAAGATGATGAAAATGTACAGAAAGGGAAACTCGATCGATGGTCAAACACTTGGTGGCAGCAATCTGTGGTGTTGTTTAAAAGAGGAATGAAAGAACGAAAACACGAGTCCTTCTCATCCCTCAAGGTTGGACAGGTCACTGTAGTAGCTATATTGTGTGCATTGTTATGGTGGCGATCGAGTGACATACAAGATCAGGTATACAGTACTTCCTCTGCATTACAATTAGTCTTTGGACCAAACATAACGACTCCTAAGAGTTGTAATTTTATCGATTGTTATTGCAGGTTGGGCTCTTGTTCTTTTACTCTTCATTTTGGGGATTCTATCCTCTCTTCCAAGCTATTTTTACGTTCCCAACAGAAAGAACAATGCTGGAGAAGGAACGATCTTCAGGCATGTATCGACTCTCTTCATACTTCGTGTCAAGAATGGTTGGTGACCTTCCAATGGAACTAGTCCTTCCAACTATTTTTGTCATCATAACATACTGGACAACCGGCCTAAAACAGTCTCCGGTGAATTTCTTCTGTACCTTATTTACCCTGCTGTATAGTGTCTTAGTCTCACAAGGCCTTGGACTTGCTCTTGGCGCGATGGTTATGGACCAAAAATCAGCTACTACACTCGGATCAGTAATCATGTTATCGTTCACCCTAGTTAGTGGGTTTATGGTTCACCATATTCCTGTCTTCATAAGCTGGATAAAATACATATCGGTGAGCCAGTATACGCTCAGGCTCTTGTTAGAGTCACAGTTTGAGGCAGGGGAAACGTATCATTGTGGTGAAAATGCAACTTGTGACGTGCAAGATTTCCCCGGGATAAAGTCTGTAGGGCTTGGAGATAAAGCGATACCAATCGTTGCATTGGCTATAATGCTTGTGGGTTTTAGGTTCTTGGCTTATTTAGCTCTTATGAGGATTGGTGTGACAAAGAAATAGATGTTCATTTGGAAGTCCAATTTATATTTTAGAGTTGAGGTATTATCTTCACCTTACTATATTTACTTAGGCATAAGATGTCAGTATGGCATAAAGATATACTATTGAAAATTTGCAAGGTGATCCAAATTGTAACTTCTGATTTATCATCATATAAATTTGAGACATTAAAATTTTGTATGTGATACTAGTAACATATTGCTTTTTTTCACTTCTTGGTTAACATCTTTTCTCTTGTTAAGAAAGCAAAGAGTGTGTATAATAATTTGGAGGACAAAACTAAACTATTTGTAAGGTCCATTATAAAGCAAAATAGTTTCTTTTCTCTTGCTTTAGCAAAGGGGGATGAAAGGTTTCTGATTCCAATATTTTTGAAACTATTATTTAATTCTGATCTAATATTTCAAAATTGTATTATATCAAGTGCTAGAAGTTAAAAGATTGAGCTCGACTTCTTTCGACTTTGGATTCGCCTCTAAGTAAGAAGATAACTGATAACAAATGAACCTTGAGCATAACTTAATATCAAAAGCTTAGTTCATGAAATAATCTGATGCGAGAACTCAATCCCGTCCAACACACTATTGGTATGCACAGTATAAGAAAGGACTTAACATCGAGTAAAGATCACGAATTGAGATGTGTTTAACTCTGATTGTATAATGAGAAAATGAAATAACTTGGATCTAACTTAACCTAACAAACTAATTCACGATGTGAATTATTGGTGCAAACTCGTTAAATTTGAAAATTCAAGAAATGAAACAATTTGGATCTAAATAATCCCATAAAAGAATTCATGATGTGAATAATCGGTGCAAACTTATTACACTAACCAAATTGAAAATTCAAGAAAATGAAATAACTTGGATCTAACTTAACCCCAGAAACTAATTTACGATGTGAATTATCGGTGCAAACTCGTTATACTAAACAACTATGGATTCACCTTTAAGTAAGAAGGTAACGGATAACAAATGAACCTTGAGCATAACTTAATCTCCAAAAGTTAGTTCATGAAATAATTTGACGTGAGGACTCAATCCCACCCAACACGCTACTGGTGTGCACAATATAAGAAAGGGCTTAACATCAAGTAAAAATCATGAATTGAGATGTTTTTAACTCTGATAGTATAATGAGAAAATAAAATAGCTTGAACCTAACCTAACCCAGAAACTAATTCACGATGTGAATTATTGGTGCAAACTTGTTACACTAACCAATTTGAAAATTCAAGAAAATGAAATAACTTGGATCTAACTTAACCCCAAAAACTAATTTACGATGTGAATTATCGGTGCAAACTCGTTATACCAAACAACTATGGATTCACCTTTAAGTAAGAAGGTAACGGATAATAAATGAACCATGAGCATAACTTAATCTCCAAAAGTTAGTTCATGAAATAATTTGACGTGAGGACTCAAGCCCAAGTAAAAAAAAAAGTTAAAATTAAACATGGAAAATGAAAATTTCATGGTGTTGCAAAAGAGGTGGAACAAGTTAGGATAAGGTTCTTTTAATTGGAAGAAAAATGAGGGGTATAAACCAAAAGGTTGCACTAACAAACTCATAGTAGTACTACATTCATCTAATTGGGGCATGTCCTCAACTTATCCGACTACAATCTCTGCACCTATTACTATGTTAAGTTTCTAACCTAACTCTAAACAAAAGTTACATTTGTTTCTTTGCTCTTTTTGAACATCCACTCCCCACATCATAATTTGTTCACACATAAAAGAAATAATAAATAAACATCGTTTGTTTTTTTATTAGGATACACTCTTTTAATAATTAATTCATATTGTAGGTACGAATAACAACGGGACAAGATAAGTGCAAAGCATAGTGGAATGAAGTCTATGTGGAGCAGGATGAGGTTAGACATGTGAGTTGAAGAAAAAAAATTAAGTTCTAAAATATTTTGAGCGATTCACTATGAAATGATCAAACCATCTTAATCTTAAATTGGTGTACATCCATTTTAATATTTATTATATTAAACAAGATGAACGTGATTTCGAAGAGTCATAAATAAATCGAAGTTAAAATCAAGGGTAAGTTACGAGCCAATGTCTTTCGACCCTTTAGACAAAAGATGTATATAATAGATAGGTATACATACACTGTATATATGGAGTATATGAAAGATATACACTATATATGTAATATACATATTAATACACAACATAGAAACAACACACATAGTCAAGATATATGCTTAGTGTGTAATCCAGCCATATGGATAAACTAGATAATTGAAAGATATACTGCCTTTGTCCCATTTTATATTCCATCTTTTTCTTTTTTTGGTTTGTTAAAGAAAAATGTCTACTTTATTTTAATTAGAAAATTTTCAACTTTAAATTTTTTTTATATTACCCTTAATGAAAGGATTTTCTGCTACATAAATATATATCTAAAAATTATTTTAACCCACAAATTTAAAATTTTTTTTAAATATCATGCTAAATCAAATAGTGCTAAAAAAATGAGACGGACAAAGTATTTAGTTAAGTTTCCCTAAAATCAATTTGAAGGGCTAAAAAGTAGTTTGGTCCAAGTACAATCATATACTTTATGTTGATTTTCAAGAAAATATCTCTCAAGTCTTCTACAAGGCATAGTATTCTTTTATATGATTTTGAATAAAAAGTAGTCAAGGGGAATCAGCATCAAATTCTAGATGCCATCAAAGTCTTAACTGGCTATCGACTTAAAAGGATAGTAACTCTTTTGAGTTTTGCACCAATTTATCTGATATGTTGGTATTTTGAGAGTTAAATAATTTGTTTTATTGCAGTTTATTTGTATATTTTTTATAAATATATAAATAATTTTTAAAAAATTTAAATAAATTATATATTGAGACGGGGAGAGTATATAAAAATAAAGTTGGAAAAGTATATATATATTTGTTTTGCACCAATAATTTTTAAGATTTTCCATCTTTATCGAACTCTTCCATTGGTCCAACCCAAATAATTTCAGAGAAAATTAGGCAAACTGCCACTTTTTTGGACCACTTATTAACATTTAATCATTGTTTTAGAAGTTATCCACTGTTTAGCCACATTTTAATACATAAATAAAATTTAAGAAAAAAAATATCCTAACTAAAACATGGAAAGACTAAAATAATCATTGTTCAAACAATTATTTTCAGATTCAATGTTTTTCTTTTCCTGGTATTTGAAATATAAGCAAATGTTTTTGACTTTTCCCGTGTGACTTATATTAGAGCAATAAATATATTTAAGAAAATTGACATTAGTGTTTCACACTCTCTATAATATTTCTTTCATTTTTAATATTCAAATACAACTATTTGAATTATGTTATTTATATGACAATCAAATAATCAAATCGAAAAGAAAAAGTCAAACCAAATTAACCTTATTTTGGTTATGATTAAATTGTACAAAAATTGAAATCCAAAAATCAAATTTACAACCCTAGTGGACATTAATATAGCTATATATAGTTATCTCGAAATTAAAGATTCTTTCCTCGTATCAAAATAAAATGTATATGTACTATAAATTGGAATAAAAGTGAATAGATGCAGAACATATAGCCTTTAACTTTCGTGTGGTAGTACAGTAATACTATGTTTGTTTGACGAATTGAGTCATATAATTGGTCACATGAGAATACATGTGGATTTTTTTTAAAATTTTCGAGTCAAAAGTGTTTGATACCTAGAATTTTTTATTGTATGTTTATCAACTCAATTGTTCTATCATGTCAAAATATATTTTATTTAAAAAATTACATAATTGGGAATAAGAGAAATAAGGAGGAAATTATCACAAGTTACGAAATTAAACTCTTACCAATAAAGTAAGAATTTAGATAACTAATTTAATTGAGCTATTAAAATTTTTTATTTTTAAATATTTAAATTTAAATTATAATAATAAAAATAAATTAAAAGTTAATCCAAACGATCCATAAAATGAATAGGTGCAGAGTATATAACCATAACAACGTGGTATAATAAAATGTGGGGACTATTTTTGATTGGACGGCGTGATTCCATGGTACAATCATTTAAAGCAGTGTTTGGCGTCGTAAAATACAATTTCCACGTGTAACTATAGATAAGGTCAAATTTCTTAGTTACTTAAAAACCAACTAATTTCAGTTAAAATAAATTCTTTAAATATTTTTTCTTTTGCTTGTGCTTGTAGACAAAATTGATGATTTCTTTTCATAAATAAATGGGATGGACCAGTCGATTAAAATAATTATCAAAATAAACTAATTATTCACTCTATAGATATGTGTTGTAGATATATATTTAATTTTTTAAAGTATCGTACTGTATATAGTGCATAATTCATATATAAATAATTTGTATTGTATAGTTTGTGCATACTCTATGACGTTTGATAAATTATATTGTATAATTATTATATAATTTCTATCATTTATTATTATTTTTTACGTAGTCAAAACATTTATATTTGAAATCATCTTGAAATAAATTGTGATAGCTATATGTCTTTTTGTCCAGTAAATAAGATGTTGGGAGTATGTGCGCTTTCATAATTTTCGTGTAGGAACAAGTAATTAAAGAGTCCTAATTAAATCCAATTAAATCATGATCAAAAGTATAATAACAAAATGAAGTGTGCACGACATAGTTTTTAAAAGAAAAGATGCCACATACATACATATCACGTAGACATATATTTAATGTACTCTCTAATTAAAGATGGTCAAATGATAGATAATATATCACCTTTATTATCCATGATAATTCTTGACGAAGTCGAAATTTCAATAAAAAGTTTAAAATATATTTTTTATGTTTAGATTTATATGATATATTTTATTTTTTAAATGAAATTTATAGATTTGTAAACTATGTAAAAAGTACTATAAATCACAATAATTAAAATTTTAAATTATTTAAATTTACGGTGAAAGAAAGACTCATAAGAATCTTGAATTCCAAAAATAACAATGACGATAAAATATACTCAGTGAAATTCCATAAAATTAAATCTAAGAGGATAGATTGTACGCAGATTATACCACTATCTCATGAAGATAGAAAGATTGTTTTAAAAAAATCTCGGATCAAATGTATCTGCTAACCTAAAGTAATAAAGAATAGAATGTATTTGTTCTACAGCTGACGTTATTTTCATTCTACTAGCATCATCACGTACGTGGCATGAAAATATAATCACACTCTCCAACTACGTATTTGACCTACGTCTCTCAAATTATTACAGAATGTTTTAATTTTATATAAATTATTATTTTTTCTGGTTTGGATTTAACTGTTCTAAATAAAATAATAGTGTGTCAGATTGTTGTGACACACTAAATAAAAAACCTGAAGCTTCGACTTTTATATTGAAAATATTAGAAACACAAATGATGTAAGACTAATTACTAATTAGAGTAAATAGCCACTTTATTTCTGACTTAAGTTTTATTTATAATTCTTTAGGAAATAAATACTTGATGAGGTAAATAAATTATGTAACTTGAAATTTAGATAGACTTATTTCAGCTCAAAATACTATTAGATAGACTATTTCCTTGGTTTGTTGAAAATTTGAAAAAATTCTCACATCGATCATCGTTAATGAGACGAGCGATTTTTTAATAAGATTTGATAGTCTTCCTTCTTTCAATAAGCTAGTTTTTTTAGTGTGAGTTACGCCCAAAACCTAATTTTTTATTTGATAGAATATTTTTGAAGTTTATTATCTTATACTAAAGATAGATAAATTGCGTATTAAAATATTATCTAATTTTATAATCTTAAATATTTCATATAGAGAATTACTCTTGAAAATTTGTCGAATAAAAAAAAAATCACCATATTTTATATATGTAAATCCTACTTTCTGAATATTGAATATATTATTATTGTAAAATCTGAAAAGAGCCTAAAATATCCTCAAAGTATTGAAAATGATACAAAAATATCCTTCATCCATCTATAGGGCCTAAAATGCGCTTTTCGTCTATCTTTGGAGCCAACAACAGCAACAACAACAACATACCCAGTGAAATCCCACAAGTGGGGTCTGGAGAGGGTAAAATGTACGCAGACCTTACCACTACCTAAGTAGAGAGGCTGTTTCCGAGGGACCCTCATCTCAAAACCCATGCGTAATTATTTTCTTTAACAACACAACAGATGATCGCCACATGTTTTAAGTAATTATTTAAATTAATTAATAATAATTTATTAAAATAAAGATTATTTTTGACCTCAAAGGTGGACGAAAATGATATTTTAGACCCTATAAATATATAAATAATATTTTTATATTATTTTTAGTACTTCAAAAATATTTTAAGCTCTTTTTCCGTGGTTAAATTGGTGAACAGTGGTCAATCAACCAAGGAATTATATGACTTTATATATTATGGTGGACCAGTAAGAAAAAAGCAAACGTACAATCTAAAAGATGAAAATGACTTTATTTAATATATTTTAGATAGCACGTGGCAATAACAGAACTCAACAAACCTTAACCATAATCATCAATTTCATAATTATATATTTCGAAAAAGCAATCGACGTGCCACTTTGACCCACCAAACAATTTGCTAATTCTTATCTGCTATATATTACTTTTGGACAATAAAAATTAATGTTACTTAAATAATGCCACGTACACTAAAGTTAAAATAAATCCAATCATACACAAAAATGTATAGTTAAAATTGACATTCCAATTTTTCATTTGAAGTTTCTAGCTTTGACCTTTGCCACTTCCTCTTTCTATTTTTTTAACTGGATAGCAAAATGTTAGATGCCACACGATTTTTACATCAAATTATATAGTGTTATTTTATTATAATTAAATAATAATATAAGGACGAATGCATGTTTTTAACTAAAAATAAGAATGTAAATTAAAACATGTACATCATTTACTTATTTATTTAGTATAAAGTTTCGAATGCAAATATATTTTTATCTTTCTATTTGTCCCCACAAGAAGAAAGATTAAACATACCCCACATTCACAGAGTAAATATATTACTTTTAACATATGGTATTCAAAATATTGTATATAAACAATTAAATATATTTGTCTATAATTACGCTACATAATATCTAGCTAATTAAGTAAATCTACAATATACCTACAATTATATAATATGGGATTTTTATTAAGCTCATATGGATTTCAAAACTCTCTTGTGCCAATTTCAACTAACTATTACTTCATCCATCTCACGTGGCACTTTTTGATTTAGCACGGTGTTTAAGTGAAAAAATAAGACTTTTAAAATTTATAGTCTAAAATCATTCTTAGATATTTATATGGCTGAAAATTACTTCATTAAGAGTAAAAAGAAGAATTTTAAATGTAAATTATTTTCAATTATAGTAAAGTAATATTCTTTTTTTGAACGAATCAAAAAAAAAAAAATATCACTTAAGATGAGACAGAAAAAGTAATTTTTGCAACGTAACTTTCACATACACCTCACCACCACCTCATAAACCCTTGTACCCTCAATGCTTCACCGAAGTTAACTAATTTAACAAGTTATATATTTGACAAAAAATTTACACTTATTTTTTAATAAATATTTGAAAATATTTGAAAAATTAGTAACATTATAGCACCATTTATGTATGCATTTAATCTCTCTTTTGAAATGCTAATTTGATACATCTAAGGGCACGTTTAATTCATTCATGATAAAGATATTCTACTTTTAAATTTCACTATTTGTACATATTGTGAAAAAAAATATTTATTACTTATCATATATTGAATCTCAACCAGTCGATCCATGAGGATACTCTACTTTAAAATTTCACTTTAAATTAAGAAATTTCCTTTATTTCTTTTTCAAAGTGTATGGATCAACATTATTTAGTAATCGATTTTGCTTTTCTTCATATAATAACATGTTTATATTGAAAAAAATATTTATTACTTATCATATATTGAATCTCAACCAGTCGATCCATGAGGATACTCTACTTTAAAATTTCACTTTAAATTAAGAAATTTCCTTTATTTCTTTTTCAAAGTGTATGGATCAACATTATTTAGTAATCGATTTTGCTTTTCTTCATATAATAACATGTTTATATTGAAAAAAATGTTGTGAGATTGTGACAAAAGGGCCGGAGCCCCGAAGAGGACCACAACCCATTGTTTATGATTGTCACACACATACATGACAAACATGTGTACATTAACAATAGAGACGATCTAACATTATGGTGAG
>DF357854.1:52679-80104 GCA_000787875.1 Solanum virginianum | reverse complement strand
GATCTGAAGAGGCGATAGAATGTATGCATGCCTTATTGTTAGCTTTGTAGGATAGATAAACTGTTTGTGATAGAACTCGACTCAAAAGAGTTAAGTTAGGTCAATTTGATTAATTTCAGGTGCTTGGTGATATTATTTTTATTTTGTGTTTGCCAACTTATTCATTGAACAAAAAAGACTAATGGTTTTGTCTTGATTTACAAAAATGGAAAATGGATAGGAACCCTTCAACTTTGAGATTAAGAAATGCTTAAGCACAGCTAATTAGTGAAAACAACAATTAATGGCACATCTTAATCACATTATCTCAAATTACTTTTTAAATGAAAACAAAGCTCGTCTAATTTCAATCCCTTGCTTTGCAATTCTTAGCTCTTTTCACTTTTAAATAGTAATTAATAATGATATATTCTTTTTTTAAAAAAGAATTAATTAATTAATGATCCGAAGTTACGGTCATATGTACTTTTAATTTAATTTCTTATTGAAAATAAATTATCTAATGTTTAAACCTCTTTCCTCAAGAGTTATGAGATGCACTTTTTATTATATCATCAAAGGATGTGGTGTACTGGATGAAATTACTCTTTCATTAATCAAAAATCCCAATTTCAAGCTCAGGGTATGAAAAAATCCTTGGTAGAAAGCGGTTCCTCCCGAATGGAACCTTACGCGACGCAAATCTAAAACAATTTGACTCTAAAATAGGCACTAAACACCAGATGATTCTTCTTTTTTTTAAAAGGATGACATAGGACTAATACTATGAGATGAGGTAAAAGAAATATTAATACGAGGTTTAAATCCCATCGAAGATAAAAGAAATATTAGGTGATACTTGGTGGAAGATATATAATGATATCGGATTTATCTCATTTGATTTTATCGATAAAACATAAATTGATTCATGATTATTAAGAATTTAAAGGTTAGACGTTCATAAAATTTAAATTTTAAATTTTTGATCGAATAAAGCTACCTAATTGATGATATATGAACTAATAAAAAATAATACACGTCATATAAAATAATTGAAATACCTATAAACTAGCTCAATTACCTCCTATTATATGGAGAATATATATTGTCCCCTCGTGACTTTTTGGGTTAATGCTAAGTCTTAAAGTCATGATAACTTTGGTAATTAGCATGTGAATAATTATATTTTTATAGTTGGGGGCGGAACTATACTATCTTGAGGGGGTTTCTATAATAGAAAATTATACTATTGATATATGGTTAAAATAATTTTTGTATATACAGTAGATGTTGAATACCCTTTCAGTGATTTGTGTGTCTACTTTTTCAGATTTTAAACCCCCTTAGTGAAAATTCTGACCCCGCCACTATTCATAGCTAGTTACTATCTTTATTTTAAGTTATTTGTCTGATTTAATTTGATACAAAATTTAAAAAGTAAAAATATATTTTAATCTTGCAGTTCTAAATTAAAAGATAATGTCTTTTAATTTTATGGACTAAATATATCATATGAAAAATTAGAATGAAAGAATTAAAAAAAAAGAGAGAAAAATAAATATTTTTATTAAAAGTATTTGAAAAACATGGACATCAAAGGGCATAAATGTAGAAACCTTTTAGTTTTCCTTTATTAAATTAGTACATATATAAGTATGGTAACTATACAAGTGGAATTAACCGAAAGGACTTTGTAACGATCCATCAAAAACGATTTTTTCATCTTTATAAGATAGGGCAAAATTGTGTACAAAGTATGTATATATTCTTCAGATTTTATCTATAAAATTATATTGTGTAATAATAATGTTATTATTGTTTGACTTGAATATATATTTAGACTTTTAAATTATCGTATATCATCAGACCTCTATAGACTCCTTATTTATTTTGAATTTTTTTAATAAAAATACTGACTCACACAAATGAGGAGGTAGGAATACATGCAAACTAACTAACTAAAAGGTTTGGTAATATAATTACGTGTATATTTGGTGTATAACTACGATGCAAAACAGAAAAAAAAATAAATGAAAAGGGCATGCAATTGTTGCTTGAATTCTGTTAAGAGAATGAGCAAATTATGCTTTTCTTGTGGCGTAATATCTGCAATAGGTGATAATAGCCTTTAATTTGTTTTTTTAAAACTTCTATCCATCAACTCATTTCACCAACAAATATTGCCTGCCGACAGATGTGATGCAATGAGTGTGACTTCTTTTTTTCTTAATCAAAAGTTGCAGTTTTAAATTTTAGATATAGAAAAAATTTTAATACGAAACTTTACGTCTGAATAAGTCTTGTCTAGTATGATATGAATTAGTTGGTATTTCAATACGAGCATCGAACATTAAACGAAAAAAGGAAAAAAAAACATATACTCCTCTTTTTTGCAAATTTAGACATTGACATCCCTCCTCTTTCTTTTTAATCTTAAATCCTCACATACATTATGTTGCTCTCCATTTACCTTTTACTGCAAATTATATGTCTTGTAAACAAATATATATTACTTAAGAAAAAGTTTTATCTCATCGTAAATAGTGTTAGTAATTTTTATAAAAATATCTTCGCTATAAAGCAACAATGCAAAAAATAAAATAAAATAAAAAATAATAAATTTCCATAATTAATGAAAACTTCTTGTGAACTCGTCCGATAATATTACAAATTGGGTTTATAAAAGCTTAGTTTTCACAAACTTGAAATTCACACAATAAGCTTCATTCTCAAATAATCAACCACATTTTCTTGACTACTCAATCATAATAACACCATGGCAAATATCCTAAAGAAGCATTAAGCATATCTTTAAGATTATTGTCACATAATGTGGGATAATCTTTTCAAAAAATATACCAATGTAGTATAACTTTATCCGCAAATCAATAATTTTTTTTCGAACTAAGTTTTACATGTCTCATCATCATGTTTTATTGGTCACCCCTCAATCTACATTGGGCTCACAATTATGATCCATGAGTCAATTTTTCAAAATTTATTGTGTGTCATTCGCATGGTAATCATACATTTACAACTGAAACTCAGAATTAGTCTTTTCTTGTGCACGTGCATAACGAATCTACCTTTGACATGGTAAAAACTAAAGATAGTGAACCAAGCTATCTCACGCTATCACTTTGTCATCTTCATACTCATTTCAACCAGTAAGTTACTGGCTTACATTTGTAAATAAAAATAAATTGGAGAAATGTGGCAAGTAGTACAAAGAGCACATGCATGGTATAATTCATATATCATTTATTTCCCTCACTGAAAATTCACAAAAGGGCAAGTTAGGTTATCCCTACAATAAAGAAATTGATAGATACCATATTTTTTTCATAAGTTATAAGTACTACAATTGACTCACAGCTTATGTAACCCACATGCAAGGCTTTGAATATATGTATTTTAATCTATCACGTTTTCAAATTTTATAATTAAAAAATCCCTCTATTCTATATATATTTTTTTTCATTTTTACTTTTCATTATTAGTCGTTTTACTTTTTTCTTTTTTCTTTTCCTTTTTTTTTCATATCTAGTATCTTATGCTTATGGGACTTGATTTTTTCGACGAGAGTTTTTCAGAAAAAAGCCTCTTTATCTCTATGAGGTAGTGGTAAGGTTTGCGTACATTCTACCTCCCCAGACCCCACTTGTGGGATTCTACTGGATATGTTATTGTTGTATTCTATATATATTTTTATACACATCAAGCCTCCTTGCACCTGACTTATGAAATTATACCGAAATTGTTAGCAATGTTATATTTATATATTTTTTTTATATGGTTTCAATAATTTGATAAATAATGTGACCTTCACTAAATTATGCCACTATCAATAAACCATGCGCATATTCCTCTTCTTAATTTCTTCTCACATAATTCATATGTCATAACTCAATGAGTGCTACTTTATTTAAATGTGGTAATTTCTTTTTCTTCTTTTTGATACTTTTTAACAAAACAGAAACCAAAGGAAATAAAGAGTAAATTGCACTCAATAGCATCGTCTTACACTCCCATGTCAAATTTACTTTTTAACTTTCCCTTTTCAACTAGTTATGAGCTGAGATATTTGTGCAAAAAGTTTAAGCTCTATATATATATCGTCAGTGTAAAAAATATTTTATATTAATCACATTATTTTACTTGTTATATCATGTAACTTGTGTCATATTCATCTAGAAATACATATCCCACATTTTAAAAAAGTTTTCAAGTAAATATCCTTTACATTGATGATGTACATGACTAGTAAGGCCATTAGATGGTATTTCCTAATTAATGATTACTTTTACAATTCGAATTCCAACAAGAATATGTGGTTAATACTGGTTCAAAGGTATATTTTAACTACGAGCTTTCACTTACAAATAAGTCACGAATTAGAGAATAATGACCTATAATTCATTAATTTGAGCCATGAAATTAACCAACTGTATAAGAGTATGTTGCCTATGTTACATCTCTTTGGACCGAAGTATATCCCTTTATCAGATCCTTCATAAATGCGCAATATTGAATACTTACTATAACAAGTTATTGTGTAATTTAACATGTTATAACAAGTTATTTTTCAGCAATAAGGTTTCGACAGCTATAAATACTTACTATATACATTATTCGTTCATTTTTAGTCGTCACATTTTACATTTTTAGAATTGAATTATGTAAATTTTGACTAACATTAGCATATTATTGGATTATAGTAAACGTGTGATAGACAATTAGGAAACTTTCCCAGCCTTATATATATATTTTTTATTTTATTTATTATTATTTTCTTGCAACTAACTTGATTACCTCATGAATTGAATTAAGTTATGGGATCCTTATGAGCGCTATGTGTTGATTTGACCTGCTAACATCGTTATTTTATCTGATTTAAGTTATATACACTAAATATATATAAATTCTAACATATGATAATAGGTTCTTTACTATATACTAAATATATACATTTAAAAATATGTATTTGATACGAATAACAAAACTTAAAGACCAGTTGATGACACATTAGAAGTAAAGAACGTTCAAATGGAATCTTTATGACTGGAAAAAGATTCTGGTCCTTTTGATAATGATCGAATAACATTAATAAAATACAAAAGTGTTAAATTACTAAAAGATATTGTGGTCTACCAAGTGAGAGGGCAATAGACGAACAAGTAATATAGTTAACATTTTTATGGTTGTATTTTGGGTGGTGGACATTGGAACTTAGTATAGTTGCTATCTTCAACTTGGTTAAAGACAAAGTTGCTTATGTTTCTCGTGGATGTCAGTAGTGGAGTCAGAATTTTCGTTAAGGAGTTCAAAATTTTAAAAAGTAAAGATACAAACTAAGTGAAGAGGTTCAATATCTATTGTATATACATAAAAATAATTTTTACCATACATAAATAGTATAATTTTCTGCCAAAAAGAGTTCGGATAAACCTCTTAATCTCAACGTGGCTTCGCCACTAGTGGGTGCTCACTTGGGTTTCTTAATATCGTATACAAAATTTTTCGTATAAATATAAATAACTGACTATAATAATGAGCAATAATTTATTTTATATTTATTTATATTATCTAAATTTAACGAAAAAGTGTTACGTGACATCGCTCAGTATATTTGTCACTAGTACAAGAATTGACAGGCAAATTGACGGAGGAGGACACATTCAAAATTGAGTATCATGAATACAACTAATCGATCATATAGACTTTTCTAGTTTAGTAGATTAATTTTTGGCCACTAATACAAAGACAATCATCTCGTAATGAATTCATAATTTAGATACAATGTATTTTAAAATAAGAAATTGAAGTTTGACATATGTATATACATGATTTTATTTATAAAATAGGTTTGTTTTATTTGAGTGATCGTGTATATATAAGACAAGTTCAAGTTAAACTTAAATTTATAGTCGATCTGTCAATAATAATTAATCACAATAATTAAAATTCAAAAGAACTAACTACTTTTTGGTTCCTATAATTAAAAGATAACCTTGTATATGCATGAGCATAATACGTATAAATTTTATGGCAATTTTTTTTTTAAAATTACATAATGAAAAAGTAGCTAGAGAACGCTATTTCGATTTCACATACCCTATTATTGTTTTTCTTTTATTCAATATTCACTTAAATATTTAAAAAGGGCACTAACTTTAACACTATCTGTATACTTTTGATTTGTGATTTTTCTTTTTAACTTTTGCATCTTTGTTAAGAAAGTTACTTTAAGAATGTTAAAAGGGCACTAACTTTGACACTATTACTATATATATAAAAAAAAGTTATTTCCTCTCTGTCAAAAAGAATAACCTAATTTGATTTTAACACGAAGTTTAAGAAAAATAAAAGAATTTTTAATTTTATAGTTATAAATTAAAATTATGTCAAATTTATCAAATGTTTTTTATCTTGTGACCTTAAGCATATCACGTGAAAAATTGAATATTAAAATATTATCATAAAAGAGATCATTCTTTTTTAAATAGACTAAAAAGAAAGTAGAATTATTAACGAGGGTTGTAACGTGATTCTAAGTATTTATTCATCCTTAATTAAAGATTTCAGATTTGAGCCTTTATATAAAATTATTTTATTAAAAAGTGTTTACTCTTAGTATTATATTTGATATAAATCTAAATATAACTAATCTGAATTCAAATATCGAAATCAGATAAAAAAACAAAAATTGATCCATCCATAGCATCAAGTTATATGCAAATCTTACTATTAAAAAGAATACTTGATTCTTGATTTGATTTGAAATGTGAAATGAAAAGACGAAACCAACAAAAATCCTCATTTGAGACTTAAAATTATGCTCCAAGTCTCACTTTCAAATAAAATGGAGAGAGTTATTAATAGTGAAGTGAATCCCTCAATTCCAATAAAACAAATTCTTGATTTGATAAGAAATGTGAAATGAAATAAAGAAAAAAATGAGGTTAAAAAAAACATCTTTTTGCATGGATTCCTTTGACACATAATGATGCCTTCCATTCTTTGTTATTACTAGTGGGAACAAGAATGACTATCCGATATTTAAAATTTATTAATTTGATTAGTTCAAATTTTTATCGCATAAAGTTTGCTAAATTAAAGAGGAATATAATCTTAATTCTTAAACATAGATGTCTCCAATTCCAATGCTCTTACTATATACTCAAAACAATTTAAAATTATATTTTTAATAAAATCATTTTGAATTTTTTTCGTTACATGGTAAATCGAAAAAGAATAAGAAAATTGATAGCGAGAATTGATTTCTTAACCTATTATGCATTTATTAATATTAATACCACTAAACTATAAATCTTAAATTTCTCTTTTGTTTTATAACAAAGAGAATCCGTAGCCAATACTTTTTAGGTGCGCATAGGGTAAATCCTGCATCTATGCAATAGCTCGCAACTCACATAAGAGAGGTAAATCGCACTAAGCAAGTCTGGTGCAACGAGCTCGACCAAGAAGGCAAATCTCCTGCTTTCATTGGTAAGAGGTTTTAAACTTGAAATCTTCAACATGAAAATCCTAAAACCAAACCACTGGACCACTTCGAAGGGTTATATAAATCTTAAATTATGTCACTTGAATTTTTTTTTGTGTGTTAAAATTTGGTGGACAATTATTACATAATTTTAAAATGCATACATATGAAAAAGGAAGACCATTAAGGAGATTAATTTGGCCCCCACCAAAGACAAAATATACGGATTAGCAGACAAATCCTGTCATATTTGAGGTTAAGAGGCCTTCTTATCTTTGTCTTAATCAAACTTTGTTGTTTGCCCAAATGTCGTCTCATGTCCATCGGATATTTTATCAGCCAGTCTAGCCAGATATTTGAATTGTAGCACAAAAAAACTTGACACTTTTTTCTTTTCTTTAATTATAGCAATGACGTTTTAATTAGTTTGTGTGTATCTCGATAACTCTAAGTATTTATTATTTTTTATCTATATCAGTATCAAATAAATATATTTATCAACATTTTATAAATTATTTATTGAATTTTGAAATTTTTGATCACTAAGATTCGAATAAACTTCTAAAATAATCAGATTAATTTATAAATAACAAAATATTACCTTATATCTCTTATATTTTCGATAAACATCAAAAGCGTTTATAAGTGAAAATCTTTATAAGTTAGTTATTCTAAAATTATAATTTTATAACTTATAAACACTTGTAGACTTGTAGTTTGACAAAGTTTATATTTTATCCGTTTAAATTATTTGTAATATCCAAAACACTCATCCTAAAACATAAATTAAATTATTTCTCTCCAACATTCATTTATTTTTTATTGCCAAGATGCTTTAAAATTCATATTTCTTTTTTAAAAAAATTATCTTTAAGGATACTTCGATCATTCTAATAGAAAATAGTCTACCAACAACTTTCTACTAAATATATTACAGTATAACTTTTTTATTATTAATTTTAATTTTTTAATAACTAAACATACTCTCTAAGCACTTGATATATGATACTCCTAAACAGTTGATATTTATCAGCAAAGTCCAAGATAAATAAGAATTCATGTATTTGGATGAATTCAATAATTTTTAGGTAGGCTTTGTATTCGTAAATTCAAACAAACTCAATATTTTTCTATTTATTAAAATTTTCAAACTTTGAATCTTGATTTCATTTTTAATTATTAGCTAAGCTACTTTTAATCAGCTACTCGGAACGAATCGTAGTTCTGTTTTCTTTTTCATTCTTTTAGATGAGGTTAAAACGTTGACACATTTTAGATAAAGAACTTTATCTTAGTATATATTATTAATCAAACTTTTTTGGTCCCTCACTATGTTTGTCTTAGGTATATTTAGATGTGGACCCCATTTGCCTTCTTTTCAACCTCGTCACGTGTCGGGCTAACCTTATATTATGTAACCATGCGTGTCGATCCATTAAACCCCTAATTTTCAGTTCTTAATCGCTTAATTACGTCATTGATAGCTACTAATCACCTCATTTTTTGCTTTATTAACATCCACTAAATATTAAATGGACTACGTTTTCTCTTAGAATGACGAATATACCCCCTCGTTCTTTTTATGGTATAAAGCCATTGGTGGAGAATATTTCTTATCACAAGTTGTAACTATACATCATAAATTTAAAAAAAAAAATTAAAAGTTTACCTATTGATTGATAATGTAAAAAAAATATTAACTAAAAAGATAATTTTAAATAAATTATTTTTATTTATTCTTATAATCTCAAATAAATAGGACTATTTGAGTATTTTCCTCTTCTTTTGTCAAGTATATATAATATATTTCTTTTCAAGTTTTTTGAGTAACGATAAATATAAAAGTTAATCACAAAATGTATTTGGAAATTATAATTATTTTAAATTAATTATTTTTAGTAGGCACGACAGTTAAAATGAATCGAAAGGAGATCAACCATGGGCGGAGTTAGAGAGGCAGCACATAGGTAGCTATAGCCTTTAGAAGCGGGTTCTTCTTAACTCAATAATTTTAGCACCGTGCAAGTTATGCGTAAAAAATATTAAAATTCATGATTTTAATGTTAAAAAATCTTAAATGTTTAACTAATAAAATTTATTTGGATTAACCATTGGGGACATTCTGAATTTCTTTTATAAAAAAATGTATATACTACATATACAAAGTTAATTTCTTTACTTTTTTAAAAATTGTATATAGCAGATTTTAAAATTTTTTAATTTATTTATACTTATTTTTTAAAATTTAAATCTCCTTAGAAACAACTCTTGCCAATAACAATGATGTAATATATATTTATTTGTATCTCATCACATCATCATCATTATTATCATCGACAATAATAATAATATATTTAATATAGTCTCATAAATAAAATATATAAACTTAATTTTTACCTTCACAAGGTAAAAAAGTTATTTTTGAATTCCAGTAGTCTCTTAAGTCTCAACCATTTTTCTCAACACATATAGATACTCTAATTGGTTAATTTTTACTTGTACAAGTGGATTATTTTTTTACATTAGTATATAAAAATAATGTAGCCCATATTTATACCATATAAAAAGAAGTTGAGGAGAGAGCCAAATGTTATTAATTCCAGCTGATTTTATGTATTGTTGTACTACTAACTCACAGCACACACACCATTTCTCTCTCTCCTAAACTTGCAAATATCTTAAGCTGAATTTTCGTAGCATACCATTTACTTTTCTTCATGTTATTATTATTTTTATATTATATAGTTTTATAATCATCTGGCTCTGATCAAATTTAAATATAGTTTTTTTAATGGAGAGTACCGATTCATCAAGCGGTTCTCATCAACAGCCTCAATTGCCACCTGGATTTCGATTTCATCCCACTGATGAAGAACTTGTTGTTCATTATCTCAAGAAAAGAGTTGCCTCTGTTCCTCTTCCTGTTTCTATTATTGCTGAAGTTGATCTTTACAAATTTGATCCTTGGGAATTACCTGGTATGTATTTCTTTTTATTCAACGTCTGGTCGTACCGATTCATGAGAATTTGTTTTTATGGAACGGTTCATAGTCTGATTGCGTAGATTGATGAGAACTTTACGTGTGAGTTTGATTCTTTTGTTTATTTCTTCTTCTCCGTGTAATAATTTTGGTATTATTAAGTGTTTGATAATTTTTTATATAATAAGTGTGAGTTTGATTCAGGGTGTTCCTCTTTCCTTCTTTTTCTCAGTGTAATGATATGGCAATTATGATTTTTTGAAAATTTTTCACATAATAAGTGTGAGTTCAATTATCATCCTTCCTGTTTTATTTTTGTTTTCTCTATTTTTTTCCTTCATTCATGTAATACAAAAAGAAAAATGAAATGGCAATTTTGATTATTTTTTTTTGACTTTTGAGTGCTTGAGATGTTCTAATTTTGATTGAGTTTGATTCTCTTGTTGTTTTTTCACTTTTTTTCTTTTGTTTGCACTTCCCTTCTTCTCTTCTTTTTCCATCTTAAAAATAATAACGATGATTTTTTGAGTGTTTGAATTTTTTTTTTTAACACAATAAATATGAATTTGATTCTCATTATACCTTCCTTTTATTGCTTTTTCCTTCTTTTTTCTCCTTCTGTTCTATATAACAAAAAGAATAATTGTAAAATGTATTCGAATTTTTTTCACATAATAAGTGCGAATTCGATATACGTTATGTTTTCATTTCACTTTCTCTCTCTCTCTCGTGTCACGGATAGCAACACAAAATTTGACAATTTTTGAGTATTTGAGTAATTTTTCAACACGCAATAATTGTGATTTCAATTCTCATTATTTCCTTCTTTTTTTTTTCTTTTGTAATTTCAATGAATTTTAAATATTCGAGGCGTGTTTTTCACTTTTGATTTTTCAGCTAAGGCAACGTTTGGAGAACAAGAATGGTACTTCTTCAGTCCAAGAGATAGGAAGTATCCCAACGGGGCGAGGCCAAACAGAGCAGCAACTTCCGGTTATTGGAAAGCTACCGGAACCGACAAGCCGGTGCTCACCGCCGGCGGGACTCAAAAAGTTGGTGTCAAAAAAGCACTTGTTTTTTATGGTGGCAAACCTCCAAAAGGGGTGAAAACAAATTGGATCATGCATGAATATAGGCTTGCTGAGAATAAAACAAATAATAAGCCTCCTGGTTGTGACCTTGCCAATAAAAAATCACTAAGGGTAAGTATTTTTATTTTTATTTTTGTGTTAATTTCATACTTTAATTAAAAATATTCTTGAATTTTGTGGTTTTTTTAAGCATATCGCATGTTTAAATAGTAAGTATTCCTTTTTGTGACAATCATACTAGCAAATAGTACTCCTATAATTTAATTAATGAGTTTGAGTATATATTTTTAAAATTGAATATAATGTATTTCGTTAATTATGAATTAGGATTTTATATTTGCTAAAAATTTAAAAAATTTCAATACATGTATAAAATAGATTTAATTGAATAGTTGATTATATATTACATCTTCCTTTGGTGATGTATCCAGTGTCATAGTCACATAGAGTGCCAAAGTGATCAGTTCACCACCTTCATCAAAAAATTATATTCCGTATATTAAATTTTTTTTATTTTTTTATGAGTACAACATATTTAATATAGCTGTCGAAAGATTCTTGTTAACAAAAAATATTAGTAGTACATTTAATTGACTAATAAAAGTTTATCTTTTTTTCTTATTTAAAATATACAGCTAGACGATTGGGTTTTATGTCGGCTTTACAAGAAGAGCAATACACAAAGGGCAATTGATCATGAAAGGGATGATTTGAATATTGATATGATGATGGGATCATCATCAATTAATCCATCATGCATACCAATGCCAAATATATTTGGTCAACCAAAAATCCCTCAACTAAAATCTTCGAATTTTGGTACTACATTGCTTCATGAAAATAACCAAAATTTATATGAAGGTGGATCACAATTTTGTACAAAGAGGCCACTAGCAAATTTGTATTGGAATGATGAAGATGGAGGAGGTAGTAATGATAATTCTCAATCAACAAAAAGGTTTTTGTCGGAAAATATGGAGGAGGGAACATTAAACATGAATGCTCGAACAGATGAACAGAATGGATCTATTGTAAGTCTTCTGAGTCAACTTCCTCAAACCTCGTCACTTCATCAACAACAGGTTCTCGGGTCTCTTAATGATGGAGTTTTCCGACAACCTTATTCAGCCATGAATTGGTACTCCTAAGACATCAAATTAAAGGAGAATTATATTATTATACCATACAAAGATGTTTAATTATTACAGGATCTCGACTAATTATTATTGATTAACGAGGGTGTTAAATTAGATTAGTGGGATTGCTGGATTTGGGTATTGAGATTTTGTTGATTTACAATTAGTGAAAAAAAATAATTAGGTGAGGACATGTATATTTTTTTTTTTAACTGTCTGTCTTTACTTTATAGTATATAAATATAAAAATACATACTCTTCCAGGGTTTGTTTGTGAGTAGAGATGCATAGAAACAAATCAATCTTGTAATTATATATATTATTGGAAAAATATATATTCTGCACTTTGTTTTTTAAAAAAACTTTTGTTGGTTTGATATGATTTTAGTTCGAGAAAAATTCATATAATCGATTTCAATTTATTTGAAATTGAAATTAGTTATTATTACGTTCAGAAAGAAAAATCGTTTAGAATTAAAAAAATTTTAGTGATTTATTAAATGGAAGATTATATTTACTAATGCTATTGTTTATTTGATGAGTAGCTAGTAAAGTAGGTTACTAATTTTGATAAAAGAATTGGTTTTTAATTTCCCAAAAGAATAAAATATCATTTATTAAGCAGTGAAATTTGCTATCTTAGAAGAAAAGAAATTCTGTTAAGGGAAAAGATAAGAATCATTGTTGTTGTGGAAAGCTTAGTAATTAAGAGTGACATATTCTAGATGGTTCATACATTGCATACATGATATGATTGATGCAATTATTTATTGGAGGAATCAAACAAAAAGATAGATAATCTCAATGACAATTGGGTTATTGGATCAAATTTAAGTATTATTTAAAGAGAAAAACACAATCCCTTTTCCATTAATCATTTTGGCATGATAATATTTTTAATTATAATAATATTCGAATCAGTTTGTACATATTTTAACTTTTCAAATATATATATTATTTTTGATCAATTAAAGGCAAGTTTGGTGGCATTAAAACTCTCGCTATGCGTAGGGCTCAGGAAAAAATCCGATCACAAGGGTTTATTATACACAATCTTATCTTGCATTTTTCATCAGAGACTGTTTCTAAAATTTAAACTCGTGACTTCCCGGTCACATACCAGCAATTTTTACTAGTTGGTTACTTCTGATCAATAACGATACTAAAAATGTCATCGATCAAAACGAGATATGGACAAAAGCAAATACAACCTTTTTGGTTATAAGTTCATTTCAACCTATAACTTTTGACACGAATATATATATAACTACTAAAATCTCAATAAATATTATATCAGAACCTATATTTAACAACACAATGAATTCAGTACTATTTAAGGTAGGAGTGAGTATATGATATGTTGATGTTGTGATGAGTTCAATTGCTATAAGAAGCTCAACAGTTGAACTCATTGAGTTTAAATCGTTAGGATATTTAATTTAGATTTTTTTGTGTTGAAATTTAAACTTTGATCTTTTAAATTTTTATTCATTTTATTGATCGTTAAATGATGTTCTGAGTGCTTTTTACCTGATATATTAATAAGGAGCTTTTGCTTTTGCATTTAGGAGAAAATAACAAAATTATTAGAATAGGAAATTCCATCATACATTGTCTAGATATACTTGGGATGTCATACTTTTTTCTTGATTATATCTCTAGTCTTATTTTTCTTGGATTAGGCATGGGCAAAAGTATATTCCAAGAGCTATAGGTCCTCACAATATTGACAACAAGATGCTACCTCACAATTACCTTTCTTTCTTTGTTGACTTGGGACCATTTCACTATCATCAAAGGGGAATCATTATCTCCAATAAAACATATAATCTTTTTCTTTTTTTAAAAAACTATTATTTTAATTGCAATTCCTTTTCAAGGAAACATAACAAAACTACTTTAATATGATTTCATTTCCCTACTACTTATTTTAGCAACACAAAATTAATGAATCCAAAATCCAAATGGATGTATCAATATCATGGCTTCACATCATCAATATACAATTATACATACAACTTGCAAGTGGGTACGTATCTTTTTACTTGACGTAAATTCAATGAAATACCTGTTTTTAGATATTTTTTGTATTCCTAAAATACATTGTAGGATACGTACGTATAGGTATTGTCAAGTGTACAAAAGAAGAATATTATAAACTTTACTTGCTAGATCAAAATAGTCCATGTATCTCAATTTCAAAATTAGTCATTTAGAGGTTAAGAAATTCTTTTTTGAGTAAAATGAAAAAGGGGTCTAAAAGATATTATTTAAAGTTTATTTGCTACAAAGGGATGGTCAGTCTGAATTTATGACTTCAATAAATATATTGAAATTTCTGTTAAGCCCACTTGAAATGATAACACATTGTCATAATCTTTCTCAACTGATTTTAATAATATTGTGGTGAATGCACCATCTTGATAGATAGATATATATGGTATGTTAGTTCCAAAAAAAGGTCTATGATTATTTATAATTACTAAGCCTATGGCCAAAGATTAAGCAAATAATAATTGCTAAAAAATTGATTGATTGGACTCTTTAGTGTTAGTAGGTTAGAGAAAATTGACTCTTTCATAGGCTCCATGGACTAGTTGTTAAATACTAGTCCGCACATATTGTTTACATCAAATCATATTAATATATTGTGATCAAGTAATTTAATAATAAAGGAATTTTCGCATATAGCCACTCAAATACCTTAATTATGATCTATAGTTATAGTTAAAGTAATTACATTTCGTAACTATTGTTATAACAGCGTTTGTATAATTCGCTATACAATTCACAATTTTGTATAGCGCTTGTATATTTCGATATACAATTCGTACACAATATTCATATAATTTGCTATACAATTTGCAATGTTTGTATATTTCTCTACACAATATTTGATTCACGCACAATGTTTGTATAAATCGTGTGAATTATATAAAAGTCAAATTGTATTCGCGCACAATATGTATATAATTCACGAAAATTAGACAAAATTCAAATTGTAATTACAGTTAGATATTTGTCGCTAGTTATAACTAGTTCAAACTATATTTTAGTCAATTAACTCATATATATTTGTTTATTTGCGTAATATTCCCCTCAAAATAAATAGCTTGTGGATCAGTTGGCCAAGCCCAGTTATCCTACCCTAATTCATGGTGCAAGTGGCCTCTTTTTGGATTAGTTAAGCCCAAATTGGTTGAAAGAGAAAGAAGATGATAGGGTTAGGTGGAAGAAAGAGCTCAAAATAAGAGCCTTAAATTATGGAATCTTTATTTTACTAATTTGCTCTTTTTGGTAAAATCTTGATGTGTTAGGTAATTAGATAAAATTGTTTATACTTATGGTAAGAGCCCATTTTCATCACCTGGCGTAAAAATGTACTTTATTTTTACTCTTTGAAAATAAAAAAGAATTATCTTTGTTAAAAAGTGTTTGGACTTTGGAGAGAAATAAAGTAACAAATACGATTTAACTATTCAACCTATAAGATAAAAAAAAAACCTAACCCCATGCATAAAAAAATGAATTATTTTTATCATCATAAAAGTGAATATCACCTATCTTTATCTTTACGCTCCTTCATAATTAAAAAGTTCATCTTTACCAAGATAATAAGCGTTTTCTTGTATTTCTATTTTGCTAATAATAATCTTTCGAAAGGAATTTCCGAATGCTGAAATTTTTAAAGAAGAAACTTTATTGTTGAGCTAAATAGTACAAAGATAATAGTCCCCGAGACATTAGCTTCCGCCAACAGTGAACTATTAAGGATCGCATCACACACATATTCTATGGTCAACCATATTGGAAGATCTTTCTCTGCCTCCTTTGTTTCTTTCACTAGTAATAAGAATCATTTTTGGTGAAGAGATATGTGGAATAGGTGCTTAAGTATGCATTGCTCCTTGATCATTCTTCTTTTGAGCCGAAGATCAATCGAAAATAGCATTTTGACCCTAATAAGTTCTGCACACAGGCAAACCAGAGTTTAAAGTTTATGGGTTCAAAATTTTAATTCTTTTAAGTTTCTGAGTTCTAAATTAATATATGCTAAGTGTGAACCAAAGTTACTGAGTTTGGTGAACCCGTAATCAACACCCTGCCTCCGCCCCCATCTACGTACATCTTACCCTTCCCACGGGATACACTAGGTATGTTGTTTGCGAGTGAAGTGAAAAGCAAAAGAGAAGAACAAACAAAATATCAGGCTTGAACCAGCAGCGCGCTTCATGCATATTTCATGATCCTTCAGACAGCAATATTATGTTATAAGCTATACTTCTATTATGGAAGCTTCTGTTGAAACTTCAGCCCGAACATTAGAGTTCGAGATTGCGCTATTTTACAATTACTACAAAAGAATTAGTGTACATACAGAGAGGAAGGAGGGCGGTGTGCAGTATGCACGAATCATAAATGAGTATCTCAGAGGATGTTTTCTGAGTATCTGCAGCTATATCATCACCTCAAAGCTATACATTTTCCCGTTAATGGCCTTTATTTACTCAAACCTTCGTGCCATTGCTCTTCCACTAATTTACTCCTACAACGCGCATCAAATGTCAATACAACTTCACCTTACATCCACATCGTGCAAGTATGAAGTTATTTCACATACCTGTGGTGGATCTATTGTGGGAGATTGTGTCTCTGCGTCTACGATCACCTCGGTAACTCTAGATTCTGACTTCTCATTTGAATAACTAATAAACAAAAGACAAATGAAGTCAAAATTTGATGCACTTCTTGTAGTTCCATCTGCATTATTCTAACATCTTTTTTTCTGAGAAAAGGTAAATTGAACGTTTTGGACAAACAACAAAAATACAAGAAGTAATAACATGTATATCAACTATTCAAATAGGGAATCTAATTCACTTAGATGGCATCAAGCTTTGGCCAGGTAAGGCCGAGGTGGAAAATTACGCTGTTTATATATGGTGTAAATTATTTTTTATGTATATATGGTAGATGTTGAACCCTCTTTAGCTTCTTGATTTGTTTACTTCTTCATATTTCGAAACCCCTTAGTGAAAAATCCTAGCTCTGCCACTAGTAGCGAAGCAACATGAGTATCCCAATACGAAAAAACTAAATCGGAGTGATTTATTGGGTGTAACCTA
Source organism: Solanum virginianum (assembly GCA_000787875.1). Lineage (NCBI taxonomy): Eukaryota > Viridiplantae > Streptophyta > Magnoliopsida > Solanales > Solanaceae > Solanum > Solanum virginianum. The sequence goes on along the minus strand of DF357854.1, from coordinate 62,287 downwards.
AAAGAACATGCCCCTAAATAGTCATGGACAACATTTTGTTGATGAACATGAACCGTTTGGGAGTTAATATATATATATAGAGAGAGAAAGAGTAAAGATGCACCGCATCAATTTCCTTAACCAAGATAACATAAATACCATGCATCAAAAAATTAAAAATTTGTTCTTGAATTTGGGATGCTTACGTTGAGAGTATTGTCACCCAAATGAGTTCTACACAGTCAACCCAAAGAAGTCTTTGTTCAACCGGGACTACACCGTAAGTAATTAGATGAGCAAATGGCCACAGCTTCCAACCAGCCTGAAAAATGAGCCACGTACAAAGAATCTGTGTTATAAGGGCGTCATGATGCATGTGTTACTACTAAGCCATGCTGAACCTCAAACATCATGTTGCATGATAGAAGCATCCATGCAAGAAACAGCAAATAGAAATGATATAAACTACAGGAAACTATCATTCAATCGCTTTTCTAATCTGCAAACTGAATGTCAACTTATCAAAACAACATAGGTTCCAATTTGGACGAGCAAAGCATTGTGGAGATTCAACGAACATCCTGACTTAGAAATCTTCTTTGAGAAAGCAAAAGTAATGTTCAACTATGAAAGAACTATGGACCAGAAACGTGGAAGAATGCCAGACAAATGAAGAGAAAATGAACATGAGCAACACAGTAGCAACTACGGTCATGTTAAATAACACTGATAAATTCATAGATATGAAAACCAAGAAACAAAAGTGTTTTATATAGTAATAAGAACCATTACTTGAAGCGAAAATAACTTTAATTATGTAACGGTGATGTTGCAATTGAAGCAAGAAGAACAGAAGGTCTTCTTACAGTCAACATTGGAAAGAATGTAGCCTTCAATTCACTGAAAATGGCAAGAGGGGATTCAAGACGTAAAATTCCCAAAACTGTGTAGTAAATGCTGTTCCAAACTGCTGACCAAACAGTTTGATCAAAGGCAACCTTGACAGGAACCACCCACCAATCTTCAAAAGGGAACAGTGCCTGATACAAATCAGAGTGTGTTGCTTAGTCCAGAACAATTAAAACCTATAAATGTGCAGCCGAGAAGTAAGAAACATTTGAAAATAGAAGTACCTCACAGAACTGATAATAATAATGAGAGAGGGATCCATGTAGCGTGAATCCCACTAAGCCTGATCTCAACATACGTGCACGATCTATTTCAAAAATAGGCTTTCCTTCATAGCACTGTGCAATAAGCATAGGGAAAACTAATCAATGCCTGTGCCGGAAAACAAATTCAAATGATTCATGGCATTTGCAGGAACTTTTTATTCAATCCTACTAACCTGTGCAATCCAATCCCCAACAGAATAAACCACTCCACTGATAACCATTTTAGCCAAAACTGGATTTCTTTTAAGGGCTTCCTCATATGCAACCCAATTGTGCTGAGGTGCATATCTCAATATCTCAAATAAGGTCCATCCCTGAAAGAGAAGGATAATCAGCTATATTCTCCTGGAAAATATGTATTTGAGCATACATTATTACAAATTGCTCCAGAAATAACGAGAAGCAATTCCACAAGGGAAAAAAAATTACGTTTCAAAGTGGAGAACCAAAGTAAAAGAATATTTAAGTATAAGGAACAAACAAATAGAAACAAGGAAAAAAATAAACTTAGTCACTTTTAAGTATTATAAGTATACGTGATTCCTTGTCAATCTATCAAAGATCAAACAATTTTGGAAGATAAGTACTTGAAATCAAGAAAGAGCAATTGGGATAAAACAATTTTAATCGATAGGTCTATATACTGAATGAAATGAAATATGCAATCATCAGCCACGAGCAATGAAGGCCAACACCAGTTAGACTGCATAGAACTGTCAGATTCTCTAATTAGACCAAAAGCAGATGCAAAATAAACATCATACGCCAACCCTGCACAACAGTAAATAACTGTGACATGAAATTCATGACTAAGCAGCAAATGATTTGAACGACAGAAGACTGAACGACATTAAGAAGTACAGATCCTTAATCAAGAATAAAACATCTACATAAGGATTTTTCCCCCTTGAACAACAACAGAGCAGAAACAAGAGCGTGAGAACAGACAATCCAAAAGGCACCAAAATCAATTGAGTTATATATCTATGCATGCACACGCCTGTGTTTCCACCTAAATGGAACATACTTGGATACTCAAGTTATATACACTAAACATATCTTTTAGTTTAGTGTGGAAAGGTTTCTCCTTTCTCTTTTTCATTGCCTCTTAATGTGTGACCTAGTGGTTGATGAACTGTGTTCACAATCATGAGGCCTCAGGTTCAAATACTAGCAGAGGCAAGAACACTAGGTTATTTCTTACCATATGTTTATACTCTTGGCGGATAGAGTTACCTATTACTTCTCGTTGTAAGAGATGGTAGTGAAATTCACTCTGTATTATACAAGAAATAATATCCATGTGTGTGTGTGCTCAATAAGGTATTCTATTCCATTACATACATAAATCCCATTGAAAAACAAGACCCAGTCTCTCTTGGAATCCTGAATATGCCAATAAATAGTAAATTGTAATAATCCACATATGTCTCTCTTCCACCAATCGGCACTAGTTGAAGTACTGAAAAAATCTCATTTCCTTACCGAGTGGATTTTATCTCCTTTAATGAAAAATGTGAAACAAAAACTAGGCAAGCTAGCCCGGACACCGCGGTTATAAAAGAAAAACTGAGCTTTTGAGATAATTAATCATTTTGGAACGGAATAAACCAAACTTTTAACACGAAAATCGCATAAATAGAGTATCTTGATAGCAATTTAAAGATGACAAACATCTTAAACCACGATATGCAAATGTTTATGCTCAGAACAAACAGCAAGAATTAAATTTTCAGACACCAAGTTATTTAAATACTAGTAATAAGTAACTTACATGCCAGTAATCATGGTCAATTGTGAGCAATTTAGTGATAGCAAAAGATCCCGCAGCTAAAACAATAGTTGCATTAATAGCTCTATCAATAAGTTTCTCCACATCCTCCTTCTCTTCTGACCCACCAACACCACTCGACGAAGAAAACCCACCAGCACCTTCAAACGACAATCTCCCTTCATTTCCGAACCCACCCACCACCTGATTTACTCCGCCTAATTCCGGTTCTCTTTCCAACCCAATTACGACGCCGGTTTGCTGGTCCGTACTGTCGGTACTTTGAACCGGAATCACGTCGGTCTCGTTAGCTACCGAACCCACCACAGCCCAATCCCTTGACTGCTGACTCTGCTGGTTAAGACCTCTGAACAATAATTGAGACTTCATGGGCCTTGATAGAGGGTGAAAGGGCTTTGGGTTGGGTTTTGGTAGAGAGATAAAGGGCTGGGGTGAGGTCAAGCCATTGATGGTCGCCATTGAAATGGAGAGAGGTTTTAGATCAAAGCTCACTTCACCTTCTTTCTCTCTCTCTGTCAAAGTAACAGTAGAACAAAGGGATCTTATACGAAAGAGGATACAATTTGGTGATCAGGTACTTCGCGGCTAGGATACATGAAATGGACAAGCAAATAATTATTAGGAATTTTCGCTAGTTACACAAATGTATTTTAATTATGTTTTACAATATTTGTATAAGTCGTGCAAATTATACAAAAATTAAATTATAATTTCAATTACATATTTATTGCGAGTCGTAATTAATTTAAACTATAGCAATATTAGCTAATTAACTATTATTTATTTGTTAACCACATAATATTTTCAATAATTATCTTAGTTACATGTCAATCATATATTCTGAAATGCAAATAAATATATTTATATGGAAAAAAGAACAAACAAAATTAAAAGAAAAATGAGTGAGATATAATAATAATTAATGTTATCTCAAATATATAAAATTCACCTTTAAATATAATAAATATAAAATAAATTATATCTAATTTGATTTGAATGTATTCGAGATATATGTATAAATACTTCTAAATATATATATGTATTTAATGAAAAAATATATGTGATATGAAAGGTATTTTTTTGAAAATAAAATGAAGGTAGGTAATTCAATCTAAATAAGTGGAATTTGTGATTTTTTTAATGATAATGATGTTCCAATGTTTGATGACTTGAATATGTTGAATTTAACAAGGTGTTTTTTGATTGGTTGATGTGTGGAGGTGCAGGTGATTATGGTGGATCTTTCATGCTTTGTTCCTGCGTGACTGCGCTAGACTCGAGCCACGTAAGAACGATCACATCCAATAATTGAGCATAATATTTTTTATAATTATATAAAGACTTTATATATATTAATGCAAAATGTATATATATTAATTACGAAATATACTTTAAAATGCAAAATGTGAATGATTTTTTTTTACAAAAATAGAAATAAGAAAAAAGAAAATAACGTTCTTGTAGTATCTTAGATTGATTGGTGAAGTCGTGGTCTCCGCTCCACTTGTCGATCCATTTTGGTATCTTCTTTCCTCTTTCTATTTCACACATGGCTACATATCATTCAAACAAGTGTCCAGTGTTCGGTGTTTATATTGAAACTCAATTATATTCGAATTTATATCGCGTAGGATTTCATTTGAGGAGAAGCAATCTCTACTAAGAATTTTTTTATTCTCAGAATTCGAATTCGAAATCTCTGATTAAGAAAAAAGCAGTCCCATCTGCTGCACACATCATTGACACATAGATGCTGATGAGCTCATAAATACTTTCCCATATTTTGTGGTTGTGAAAAGAAAGCATGTCATATTCACAGATTTTTTTAATTTTTTTTCCTGTGAATGTCATGTTCAGAGATTTAGGCCATCAAATAATTAGGAATTTTTCCAAATAATTGGGGTCTTTTATTGTGGGCAAGGAAGCTACCAATCTTTTATCTACACATACTATGAGACAATAATAACAGTTGTCTGCCCTTTAAACCATTCAAAAACTCTAAAGTCTTCTAGTACTAGTTACTAGTTATATATCCTAACTTAAAATAAAATGAAATAAAAAATATCCTAAGTTGTTTTCATTGGAAGATTCTTGAGGCAAATATGAATTATGATTTTCAGACATGCATCAATTTTTGTGAGTTTGTTCCTTGAGTTGGCTTGTTAATTGTTGTCACAAGTTTAGTAGATGGAATATAAGTTAAGTTTCTAGGTTGTCTTTTCTAGGTTAACAAGTTTATGTTTAAGTTACTTTGAGACCAAATAATAATACATAGTAATTAAAGGGCGTTTGAATTTTAAACAAATTGTACTGAGATTATGACATGTGTATTATAATATCAAAATCAATTTCTAACGCCTGATTAATTAAAACTCAAAAAACATTTAGATATTATAACCTAGGCAACAACTATGACATCGGGCCCAAATCCCCACCCTTTAACACAAACTCGAACTCCTATTCCATTTATAACTCGTTAAACTGCATCCTAACATTGATCTAAGATCAGATCGCACGTCAAAACTTGATTCTCAACTTGATCTTGGTCTAACCCTAATCAAGACCAAACAACTGGTCCAATCACAACTTGAGATTTGACAGTAACCTGAGATCTCATTCTGATTTTAATTTCAAACAAAGATCAAAGATCCCATTTAGAGCCAGATTATTCGATCTTAAACATAAGTTGAGGTCGAGGTAATGTTAAGCTTCGTGTTAAAACAAGAACCAAAGTGAAGAGAATTTTCTGTATTATTGTCTTATTGTCTTATTGTCTGTTGATAGTATGAACTATTCATCCATACATACATGAGGGTTTTACACGTATAAGGAAAGAAACTAATAAGGGAATCATTCCAACGGCTCTAACACTTCGTGTTAGGGTCAAAATATGATTAAGGTCGAGTCTGGAGTCACAAGTCATGTAGTTGGATCTTAAGTCAGGATTTAGGAGTCGATAAAAGTCGAGTCTAGTATCAAAAATACGAGTTGGATCTCAAGTTGAGTGCTTGATTGGGTTGATAGGATCGGGTCAAAGTCAAGAGTTAGATTTTTTAATAACTTGAGGTCAGGGTTGAAAACTGGACCAAGAGTCAAGAGTTAAGTTCGGAATCGAAGTTGGGTTATAGGTCCTATTCGGAAAAGGTAATTGTGTTGCGGGTTGAGATTGAATCCGGGATCTGGATAAGAAGGTGAGAAAAAGGAGAGTTTTGAGAGAGATTTTTCTTATTATGAGATGAAGTAATTTTTCGTTGAACTTGAATAAAATAAATTCAATTGAAAAATATTTACACCTTTTAAACATGAGAATAAAAAATATTTTCATTCCTGCCAAACACACCCATAATTGGTTTTGTTAATATACTTTGATGGGAGCTTAATCCAATAAAAGCAATTAACCTAGTTCATACAAAATTACTAGAAAATCAAAGATCATTCAAAATTTATTACACATTCTAGCCATTTGTACTATTAATATTTACATTATTCACAAAGCATAATGAGAAATCCTCAAACACAGAAAAGCCATTGCCAAATTGACCAACTCGGAGTACAACAGAGTGGACGAAAAAGTTTAAACAATAGCCAAATTACAAACTTTAAACAATAGCCAAAAAGTTTAAACAATAGCCATTTAACCAAAATTGTAAAATCCGAAAATGAGAAGATGGAGCAAATGTACTGAATAGCAGCAAATCAGTGTGGAGTGAGCAGTTTTTAAACTTCACTGACACACCTTCCCAGAAATCTTAACCTTAGGCCCTTTTAATTTTTTTCCGTTCGCCGGAATTATCAAATCAGATAAGAGGATTATTAGTTCGTCTCTGGAAATTGCCGATCTCAGTTCAACACATATGGTTTCTGCAGATCGGTAATGGCGAACTTCTTAGCTCAATTTCAAAGTATTAAAACTACTTGCGATCACGTCGTCATTGCCGGTAAACAAATCTCACATCTCACTTCCATTTCAGACAAACCCTAGCTTCATTTGCTCTTACTTTTTTGTCATGTGTTCAATTCGTAGTATTGGTAATTTGAATTTCAGTACTGTACGCTTCAACTATATCAGCAACGTGATGGATCAGTATCTCCTACTTTAGATCAATTTGAAATACTTACTTGTTGTAAGTCGGATATAGACAGCCAATTTAAGGCGAAATTGCTTAATTTTTCCTGCAATCTATAGAAATCAATGTAAAGTTAGTTAGAAGGATCTAAATAGGTTATACTAACTAGACTTTCATTAACCGCATTGTTTTTGTAGTTACACTTATATTAGGTCCAGTGTTTATCAGGGGAGACTCAGAAGTCAGGGTAGAGTTGAGTGAGATTTAGGTAACACCTACTGTTAGAAAACTCATAGTTTACCTTAAAAGTCGAATTATTTAGTATTGGAATGAAATCGGCTAAATGGATTTAGAGAAATCATATAGCAGAATCGAATTAGCTTGTGAGGAAGTAGTAGTCGATTGGATATGCTTGTGTTTAAATTATGTGGTACAACTGTGGATCGTAAGTTTGTTGTTGTCTAGAATAGTTGCTGCATTACTGAAGTTATGCGCACTTTGGATATTGAAAAGGCATAACGTGTCTTTTATTAAGGATGTAGTTTTAGCAGTTGCCGCTATTCTTGGCTTGTTTACTTGAGGTTCATGTGAGGACCTTTGTTTGAGGTGAGGTTCTATAGCAGGTTGCTAAATTTCCCGACTTTGCTGTGATTTGTTTTGCCTGTACACTATGTTTAGTTTCTAACTTTCTAATAGTTTGATCTTTGCATCAAGTATAATGCCCGCCTGGAAAATTGTCTATAATTGTGCTATTCGTGAGCACTATATCAAAATCTGGTACTTGTACTTGAACAAGTAATTTCTCTCCTTTTCTTTTGAAGGGGAGACATGCTACTACTAATATCTTGTGCCCCTTTTTTGCCTCTACTAGTACTGCAAGAGCATAGACCTTAATTTGGAGCTCTGTGAGCTTCAAACTATCTCTTGTTTGTCTTGTAAATTTTTTATTTTTTGTGCATTTTCTTGTACCGTTGAGTTGCTCTACTTCATTTTTCCAATAAACTACTTTGCAGTTGAAGATGTCAGTGATTTATGGCCTCTTGTAAAGAAGGGGTTTGAAGACCATTTGCCATTCAAGAGAGCTTTTCTAAATAACAAGACCCGTAATCCTGTGCTTGTGGATGAACTGCCAGCTGAATACATATTGACAACAGATTCAAGACTTCGTAGTCGATTTCCTCAAGAGCAATCATTATTTTGGTTCCGAGAGCCATATGCCACTGTGGTTCTTGTCTCTTGTGAGGTAAACAGCATACTTGACCTCTTAAAGTTGAATCTTCTATCTTGGCATCGTTGTTCAATATATAACGGCCTTAAGTGAGTTGTTGTTGATACGATAAGAGATGCAGTTGTTTAGAATTTAGAGAGATGATGGTGTGTATTGCAACTGATCGGTGAAAGGATGTTACATAGAGAAAATAACATGTACTTATCTTTCCTATAAAAAAAGAAAAGAGAAGAAAATATGTACTTATCTTAATCTATGCAATTGTCTCACTTTATACATTTCAAGTTTTATAAATGATAATGCACCCAAGGTGTGACATAATGTCTCGGAGGTCTTTAAGTTCATATCCTAGTGGAGATACAAAAAACACTACATGATGTCTAATGGGTGGATAGAGTTATCCAGTGCTTGTGTTGGTGGGAGGTAGCAGTTACCTGGTGGAACAATAGAGGTGCTTCAAACTCGCATAAAAAAGTATTGTTAGTAATTAGGAAAGAACATTTTGATTATAATGATGGAAGGATATGAGTAAGCACCCATATCTTTAAATCGGTTTTGTTTCTTTAGAAGATGTACAGGAGTTCAAATTCCGAATGAAGTGTATACCATGTTTATCTTTGCTGTGGCTCTGGGAGGACCAGCAACAAAAATGGAGGACCAACAAAGTCATCTTCACGTCCAGTAAAAGGGGGAATTGAGAGTGGCAAGAACCTCATTTTATTGCAAAGTTTGTTTTCACAGTATACTTATAAAAAAGGCCTGCCAATACTTGTATTTTAGTTATTCGTTATGAATGAGATTAGAAAAGCAAATATGTGACCAATCCTAAAGTAGTAACACTAGTGTAAGAGCTGCAGAAAAAGTTTATAAACGATTATTTTTTTCTTCTAGTGGACTGCTTTTGGAATATCAAAAGTATGATTTATTTTTTTTGATGAAAAATATCAATAATATGATTTGCTGACGATGCTATTTGTATTGACTATGAAATGGTAGTAAGACCGAGAAAACCAAAAATCAAGAAGGGGAAGTTGTCTCCCTTAACTATAAATAGTTTGTAAAAGTATTTGAGGAAGGTTGTGATAAGAGTATAGTGGGAACGAATATGAAATAAGAGACTAATATTTTCAATTATCAACACTGCTGGAAATCATATTTACAAGTGACAGAAGAAGCGAACACTGTATCCTGCTCAGCTACTGGGTTCTATGTCATCTAGTAGTGATTCAGTTTCATCCACATTACATCCTTTACACTAAAAGAGAAATAATTAAATAATATTCATCTTGATCTTATGTACTGAGCCACTTCTATCTCCAAAACATCTTGCAGTGCTTCCTATCGATACTACCCTCCAATATAAGCTC
>DF357854.1:30375-43314 GCA_000787875.1 Solanum virginianum | reverse complement strand
TTTACTTTTGGTCATATCTAGTCCTTTCTGCGTATGGGTTTTGAGATGAGGGTTCCCAGGAAACAGTCTCTCTACTTAGGTAGTGGTAACGTCTGCGTACATTCTACCCTCCCCAGACCCCACATGTAGGATTTCACTGGGTATGTTGTTTTGAATTGTTCGTGAATTGGACGCCTTGACATGCATTATTCAGCAGCAGATTAATTTTTATATGTAGAGTCATGTTTTGTTTTATATTCTTCATTCCTTTATGTAATTCTAATCAGTTCTAATCTTAGCAAAAATACCTGGAGCTGTCAAAAGGAGCTGCCAACAACTATCATCGTTCATGGTGGAAGAGGCATGGAGTTGTACTTGATGGTGAAATTGCAGCGGTCTTCCATAAAAACAGAAATTATGATCTTGCTGCAAAATTGTATGAAAAGGTTTGTGCTCTTTATGCGGGTGAAGGATGGCAGAATCTTTTAGCTGAGGTCCTTCCCAATTTAGCTGAGTGCCAAAAGGAACTCGGCGATCAAGCTGGCTATCTATCTTCATGTGTAAGATTGCTCTCATTGGAAAAAGGATTGTTCTCCAGCAAGGAACGTCAAGCATTTCAGTCCGAAGTGGTTCGTCTTGCTCATAGTGAGATGGAGAACACCGTGCCTCTAGATGTGTCCTCACTGATAACATTTTCTGGCAATCCTGGACCACCACTGCAGCTTTGTGATGGTGATCCTGGTACACTCTCCGTCATTGTATGGAGTGGATTTCCTGATGACATTACTTTAGAATCACTTAGTCTAACTCTCACAGACACAACTAATACTGATGAGGGTGTTAAGGTATTCTGTTTTACTATCGCATTTCCTCAAGTAGTTTTTAGAAAGTGTATCTTCTAGTGCAATAAGCTTTTATGAGCTTTTTTCCCAGGCAATAAAAAGATCTGGTGCGACGATATTAAATCCCGGAAGGAATACAATCATGATCAATTTACCTCCACAGAGACCCGGTTCTTATGTTTTGGGGGTTCTTACAGGGAAAATTGGTCTACTAAGTTTTAGATCTCACAGCTTTTCAAAGGGTGCTCCTGCAGATAGTGATGATTTTATGAGTTATGAGAAGCCAACAAGGCCAATCTTAAAGGTAAGGATCTGTCATATGAGTGGAGAGACGAATATTGAATTGTGAAGGTTGTGATGTGTATTCTAAAAGGATAGAGTGTCATCCTCTGCTACCATCCTCAAATATTCTTAGTGATTCTTTTGTATGCAAATGATCTACAATTTATTATACAGAATGATTATCTGAAAGGCCTTCTATATTTCTTGAACTTTTGAAAGGTATTCAAGCCAAGGTCTCTGGTTGATCTTACTGCTGCTGTTTCATCTGGTTTATTGATGAATGAACCTCAGTGGGTTGGAATAATTGTGAAGCCAATTAGTTACTCTCTTAAGGGTGCAATTCTGCACATAGACACTGGTCCTGGGTTGACTATTGAAAAATCTCATAAGATTGAAATTGAGAGGCACGTGAATGGGCACACAGATGAGTTGGACCATACTGAAGGTTCTGAAGAAGATAGTTCTGCAGCTACTCCCGAAGTAAAGCAAATGTCTCTTCACGATGGAAATATTGAGCTGCCTGATTGGGCAAGCAATATAACTTCTGTTTTGTGGATTCCTGTGCGTGCTACCAGTGATGAACTTCCTAAAGGCGCTCCTGCAGGTGATGATTAATAAACTGGTGGTGGTTCAAGCAGCGTAGTCACAGCTCCATAAATCTGTTTTTTTTTCCACTGTCTGAACACCTGCTTTACCTATCAGGTGCAGTTGTTCCCAAGAGTCAGAACCTAGTGGAGGGACTGAGAACAATAGCTTTGAAACTTGAATTTGGGGTGTCACGGAACCAAATATTTGAAAGGTTAATCTACGTCGCTTTTTCATTTCATACTTCTAATTTTTGACACTTTCTTATGCATATTCTTGCTAGTAAGATTAATCTGGAATCTAACTTTCTTTGCAGGACAATTGCTGTGCACTTCACTGACCCCTTCTCTGTAAGTACACGAGTTACAGACAAAAGCACTGCTGATGGGAAATTGCTTTTGCAGGTAATCTTTTCTGCCACTTTTGTTTGATGGCATTGTTTTGGGGTGGGGTGGGGTGAGGGTTGGGGATGGGCAGTTACAGGCTAGAGCAGTCATTTTCTCTGTTGATCAGTGGTTCTTTATTAGTATTTTGAATGTCTGGAGCATGAAATTGAAATAGAGAAGAAAAATAAATGACTTAAAGAGAAGAAAAGGCATAGAAGGTGCAAGAAGCCATCTGAATTTGCATCCTTTGTGTTAGGATCACCATTGCCAGAAATGCAGACAGTTATTTCTGATGTCTGTAGTTCTGTGTTTTATGGAATTGTGTCGCTTCAGAGTCAAGAAATTGCCTGACCTTCATTAATGCCAACTCTCTCATGATTACTGTTTCCTGCTTTGTCTAGGTGATACTGCAATCACAAGTCCAAGCTACATTGACCATCTATGACTCTTGGCTGGATCTTCAAGAAGGCTTTGCTCACACTAAAAATGGTGATAAAAAACCAATCTCTGGCTTCTTCCCCTTAGTGATCTCTCCGAAATCTAGAGCTGGAATTCTCTTCAGTGTATGCCTGGCAACTGTACCAATAAAAGGTACGCCTTGTTATTTCCAGGGATCCGAATTATGGCAATATCATCCCTACACTTCTGCAATACTGCGGAATCTTGGATGACATTTTTCCCTGCATGCTTCTTATTAGCTATCGACCAAAAGCAGAAAAGAAGAGGAAATATCTACTGGAGTCTCCTAGGAATATTCCTTGTGGACAATTGATAGGGATTTATTTGAAGTACGTGGAGGAGGATAATGCATGCTACACATTTTTGAAACTCATTGAACTATTTTAAGAAGCGCTTTATGATATTTCACGACACTAGTTTTTACTCTTGCTTTTTCCTTTTTTTTTTTTTTTGGTTTGCTTAGAAGAGGCTGAGATCCAGTGTCCTGAGAGCATTTTAAATATTAGATATGGTATTTTGGGAGATAGAGCTGCTGGTGCCCATGACCCCAATGTTGAGGAACCTAGTGGACATGATGGATCGACTCAAAGTCTGATTTTCAAGAGCTCTCTTCTTTTACAGAGACCCGTGCTTGAGCCTTGCTTTGCTGTTGGTTTTCTGCCTCTTTCTTCAACTGATCTTGAAGTAGGACAGCTTGTTAGTATGAGATGGAGAGTGGAAAGGTTAAAGAGTTTGGAGGATGATGCAGCCGCTGAAAACAATGTAAGTACTGATGATCTGCAATCCTCTATGGCAAATTGGCAATTTCAGTAACAAAGTTGATCAAACCTATGGGTCCATATAAATTGCTCAACCTTTCAATAGTGCGAAGCTGTTTTTACTGTTGGATTTTCCTTTCTCCTGCTAATCAATCATCTGTGTGACTTACTGGATAACTCTCTCGAGTTTCTCAACATCTACTTAGGGGGTGTTTGGATTGGCTTATTTTAAGTGACTTATAAGTTAAAAGTCAAAAAGTTGGGTACTTTTGGCTTTTGGCTTCTTTTTGTACTTTTTCAGCTTTAAAAAAGTGTTGTGTGTTATCCAAACACTTCCAAAACTTAAAAAGTGTTTAAAAGCCAAAAGCCAAAAAAATAAGTCAATCCAAACACCCACTTAGACTCGTGAGGAAACTTGTTATTTCTATCAAAATTTTGAAATATAGAAAGTGATGTAAAATTCATAATCAAGCCATGGCTGCTCATGCACACGTATATCTTTTTGATCTGGTTATTCATGTAAATTTCACACATCATGTAAACATAACTTGTAATACCATATGTGTCAAAAAATGGGACAGAAGACTTCCTTTAGATGACAAGCGACTCCCTTTTTTTTCCTCTTTCCAGGATGATGTTCTGTATGAGGTCCATGCAAATTCAGATCACTGGATGATTGCTGGGAGGAAAAGGGGACATGTCTTACTCTCTACGAAACAAGGTTTCTTCAAGTTGTTTCTCTTATTGCTTGAGTTTCAATTTGTATTACAAATGCTTCTGTGCACTTATGTGTGCTCTGCTGGTACTCATGCTGTTTTGTACTCTGACAGGATCGAGAATAACTATTTCAGTATTATGCTTGCCCCTGGTTGCTGGATATGTTCGTCCTCCTCAGTTGGATTTACCAAACGTTGACAAGGCCAATATTTGTTGCAACCCTCCTAGTCCACATTTGGTGTGTGTCTTCCCTCCAGCTTTGAGTTCTTCTTTCTGCATACCAGCTTGAAGCCTTTGGTCATCCTTCTGACATTTCTTTACAATTGGGTTAATCGTCGTTTCTCGTCTATAGCATTATGAGCTTCACGTGGACGGTTTAACCTGTGAACTTCGAGTCTACCAGTGTCTGTACAATATGTATTCTTTTTCCAAGTCTCAACAGTAAAGGAAGCGAGTTTTTTTAGTATCAAAGATGTAGACCTAATGTACAGAGAACAGTTTTGCTTGTACAATAGAAGAGACTCAGAGAGAATGAATTTCCTTGTACACGGAACAATAGTCGGCAGATAGATGAATTATGAGGTCAAAGTGATTGGTTTCACAATATGATGTGCATGCTGCGACTTACTGCGCTATATGCCTTCTGCTTTTGGCTTAAAACTTGATGGTTGACAGATCCTTTTCTTTCATATATTTTGTAGTTATGTGTTTGTTGAACCTTTTGGTTAAGTTTACATAATTTTCTAGTCCATCATTTGTTTGACACTCTTGGCTTACTCTGAAGATCTAATTGACTGACTTCCACAGCCCCATATTTCTCCCGAGATTTCTTCAATGTTCAGTTCTACACGCTTTTTTTTTGGAGGGCTATATGTGGCAAACGGAGTTATTTTGGAGGGAATATATTGCAAAACATCCCCAGTGATACTCTTTAACTCCCTGTGTCTAAAGAGAAAAAACCACACTAACTAGTAGGAGTTATTATTGATCAAAATATATTTAGTGCTCGTCATTAGTAGTAGTATTTTATCGACTGATGTCTCGTAATTAGTTTTCTACTGAAGAAATGTATAAAAAAAATTATCAGTTATTGTTTACACGATTAATATACCGAAGCATATATCTTCAAATAAATAAATAACTTTTCTATTATAAATTTAATCCTTTCAACTATAGAATATTAAGGAATTACCTATATCCCAAAAAAAGATGTTATTAGAGGTGTGCATCGGTTAGTTCGGTTCAATTTTATATATTATTAGTTCAGTTAATCGGTTTTCGATTTTTAAATATACTAAACCAATAACAAACCAATAAAATACCTTTTATCGGTTTGCAGTTCATTGCTTTTAAGTTCTAAACATTCCGATTTTCGATAAGGATGATAATGAGAATTTGCATTAATTAAATAGATGAGTACGAAAGAGTAAAGATTAAAGACTAAATACTAGAGTGGGTAATTAATCACTTAAGTACGATAAAAATTAAAATAGGTAAAGTAATACTATAGTATCCTATTACTATTAAATTACTAATATTTAATATTTACGAAGCAGTAAAATAGTGAATTATTTTAATCTTATTGGGTTATCGGTTTACCCAATAATCCAATAGTAAAAATCAATATCGAACCAATAGTGCAATAATTTCTTTTTCAAAACCATTAAAAAACTGATAATCTAATAACCCAATAACAATAAATCAATAATATTTTTATTGGTTTTATTTATTGATCGACTCGATTTTCGATGCTCCAGGAAAATAAGAAAAAATAGAATAGGTCCCACCGAGATTTGAACTCGGGTTACTGGATTCAGAGTCCAATGTCCTGACCACTAGACCATGGGACCTTGTTGATATTTCAAAAATATAAAAACTATAAAAATAAAAAATGTAACAAATATGATCTTATGCTAAGTTACAGCCTAATTGAAGTAAAGGAAAAAATGTTTACCAATCCAACATTAACCTTAGCTTAGGCCTTGTTTTAAGGACCCAAATATTCCGGCAAGTTTTAATGTAAAACACAAAAAACAGGAGAGAAGGAATAATGAGATGTTAGGTGTGTCATCCCCGTCAAACCTTTTCACGTGTCAAGTCTATATTGATAGTTGAAACGTCGTAAAAATATACATTTCTCAGTTGATGTTTGTTACAAATCTCTATCTTCATTCTTTTTTCTTTGTTATAGAACTAACGAAAAGCTCACACTTCATTTGTATTATTCACCACCTAAAAATGACTAGAATCAAAAAAATTATTCAGAGCTTATGCCTATTTAATTGCAAGATTAGAGTTTTTTTAACTTTTGAATATTAAAATTGGAATTTGAATTCCTTCTTTTTAAAAATTAATCCAAAATTAATGAGGTATTTTGATTAGTAGGTTTACATAAATCACATAATGTAAAGAGTTAATCCTCATTTTTTTTCTACCCTTTTTTAATTTACAGAAATCCTTTAAAAAAACATGGTAATCCGAATACATTATTCAATTATAGATACAAAAATTAGCATTTTTAAGTATCAGTAAGTAACATTTAAAACATGATACATTAAATATAGAGATAATTTAAGAATCAAAATTGATGTATCTGGATTACTGAATTAATGTATCCAAATAAAAAAAAAGAATTTTTAAATTTTTTGAAAATGAATAAAATTAATAAAAAAATATAATAAATAAAAGAATATAATTAGGTAATTATTCCTCGTTATGGATCAAAAGTCCAAAACATCATTGGAATGGACAATACAAAATTAGGAGAGAAGAAATATCATGAATTGTTTGGTCTTAAATCTTAATCAACATATTTAGGTGGCCATCTAATATTCCAATTTATATAAGCCAAATATGTCTATAATGATAGCTAAAACATCAATTGGCAAGCACAAACATTGTCCAACTTTGAAATGTAGTTGAAACACCTAAATCATGAAAATGTTTGTTTTTAATCCTACCAAACCTACAATCAACATCATTGTTGTTTTAGTTTGTCACTACCGATACTAGCGAATGTAACAGAACTCACTAGCTTTTGTTCAAATTTTAAATATGTTTGTTAAATATATATAAAATTAAAATTTATGACCAAATTACTAACATTTAAGATTATTAACCTATAATGATCAGAAGTCATAAAATTTAAATTCTGAATGTACTTTGGCTGGACTCATGATTTTGATTTGTCACAAAGTGTCATGAATGGTGTGTATTTTAATACAATGAGTTTATTAATATTATATAAAGGTTAAGAAATTCAAATTGTATCTAAATTTTTCTATCATTACAATTTTCATTACTTCATTTAATAGCATACATACAAATGGAAAGAGGCTATTAATTAAAGAAAGTAATAATATCTCATGTCCAGTGAAGGAATCAGGATTTTCATTGGATAGTTGAAGAAGTTGACACAAACTTACAAAGGAGATTCAACATTTGTTATATATACATAAAAAATTATTTTTGTCATACATAAATAATATAATTTTCTGCCGAAAGAGGTTCAGATAAACCTCCTAACGAATAGATGGCTCCGCGCCTACTCATGCCCATGAGATTAAACCGCCAAAAGTTGTGGTGAAGCAATAATCAATAATGTTTCTTTATTTTTTAATTAAAAATTTCAAGTTCAAGTTTTGAATATAGAATCGAGAGTTCTTTGCCCCCGCCCCCTGCCCCCAAATACAAATATCCTCGAAAATCATTACTTTCAACTTTTTTTATGGAGGCAAAGATATAAGGTCAATTTCAATATTCTTTTGTTATTGTAGGACCTATATGTGTGCATTGGGTTATCGGTTTACCCAATAATCCAATAGTAAAAATCAATATCGAACCAATAGTGCAATAATTTCTTTTTCAAAACCATTAAAAAACTGATAATCTAATAACCAGTCATTCGTATCTCTTGCTTTCACATGTTATCCAGAAAATTGTGGTTTTCTTTTAATATATAAATTTGAAAATCAATTCATCTTCTATTATATAATTTGTTTCTAAGATATACATATTTTATTATTTTATCTTCTCCATTTTATATTAATTAACATGATCATGTGCAGCCTACGTGTCTACCACTTAAATGAAAGGAGTTATTTTGTGCTATCTAGGTTAGACAAAGTCTTTGCATCAATATATTTTTTGAATATATTTAAATATTTTTTATATTTGATTAGTCATAATAATTATTTTTTTCCAAGAAAACAAGTTCTACCAACAACACATTATCCTTTTCCCACCTCCACCTTTATAGTATTTGTCTATATTATATATAAATATTTCTGAAACAATACTTTTCACATATTCATCAAACACCAGAAAATAAGAAAAATTATTTATTGGAAAAGTCACATAGATATTCTTTATTAAGAAAATATTTACCACTTATAGTAATAAAAAAAAATTGCTAAATACTTATAATACAATTTTAATACTTATTATAGAGACCTATTTTTAAAAACATATATAATACAAGTTTTATGATGGATAATACATTCATCACACTTTAGAATACATTGTGTCAATTTCTTATCAAATAATCCAATATAATTTATAACACTTATAATAAATTTATATTGCATACATAATTCATTTTCAATACAAGTGCAGATTTATCATAATATTGTTATGTATTGCTATAAATAATAATAAATAAAAGATATCATTAAAATCAGTAATTATTATTAAAAAAATACTCAACCAAATAATTTTTTCTTATTTATCTTCCAAAATAATATTTTTAATGATTTTTTTTTCTTCTTACCAAATACACCCATAACCTCCTCCACCATTCAAATTCCATTTCTATAAAAGGAATAAATGCAAAAAAGACTTTTGAACTAAAAAAATGTTCCTTATATATAATGTCTAATATCTATATATTGAGGATAGAGACTTGACAATGACCTCAATTGTTATGTTTATTACCTTTTTTTTCAACCTTTTATCCAATTATTCAAAAACCTACCACATGTTACTATTAAAAGAGGTCCCAATTCTATTGTCCTACTATGCTATATATATTTAGGTTCATTTTTTCACCATCCACTAGTAAAATGAAATTGTCCAAATATTGTTGACAAATGTTTTTCTTTTCTTGTGTTTGACAAAATTAACTAGTCAATACACAAATTAGTCAACATATGTATAATTCGAGCAAATTTCATAAATGGCAAACATATAAAGTCTAATTATGCTCCATAGTTATAGTTTGGATAATTATATTTTGTAATTATAGTTATAGCAACGTTTGTATAATTTGTACAATATTTGTATAATTTGTTATACAACTCACAGTTTTTGTATAGTATTTGTATATTTTGCTATACAATTCGTGCACAACGTTTGTATAATTCGCTATACAATTCATAATGTTTGTACATTTCGCTATACAATAAGATTTGCGTACAATTTTTGTATAATCGCGCACAACGTTTGCATAAATTACGCAAATTACTATTAAATGTTTATCGCGAGCCGTAATTAGTTCAAACTATAGCTATGTTAGCTAATTAACTAATGTTTGTTAATCCACGTAAATTTTCCTATTCACTTTGTCTAGTTAGAAGGAGATTGAATTTGGCACAATGCAATTGTATTGTGTTATAGGTATTTAAGTAATATTTGAGAATAAACGATAAGTTTTAAATCTTAATATAAGTTCGAATCAGTGTGCAGAGAATTTGTTTGAAGAAGTGAATTGTTTTGAGTACACAAACTTGGTTGTTGATTTACTTTTTATTTGCCAAAAGTGTTAATTAAGTTGACTAAATTGATCAATACTTTGTTATTAACATAATTTGTGTTTGATTTGATCATATTTAAGAATTAGATGGTTGTTAATTACGCTACATTTACAAAGTTATTTTGAAGTATTAGAGTTTGAGAAATTTTGAATTTGAATTCGTTACCTCAAGTGGTCCACAAAAATGAAAGCAAAAAAAGAAGAAAGAAGTAGTGGTTATTTAATAAAATAATAAAGAAAATTTTAAAATTTACATAGTTTGACTCAATAAACAAAAACTCTAAACTCTGATAATTAAAGTGGAAAAAAAAGGGCTATTCTTTTTTTTTTGTCGAAAGTCTATTAAAAATATTTTTCTAGTTTAATTTTCAATTTTCCACAATAAAGATGAAATTTGTGCACATACTTTTTTTTAAAATCTTATTTATAAATTACATTAAATATAGAGAAAAATATTTAAAACACTTTTAAATTTGGCATAAATTATCAGTTTTATCTCCAAACTATTAATAGTGTTAAAAACACTTCTATATTTGGCTAACTGAACTTAAATACACCCCTGATCTTGTAACAAGAGTGAAATACACTCCTAAATTCCTGCAAAGTTAAGGGGTATACTTAACAGTTGTGATAGTTCGGAGATACTTTTTTAGTTAAGTTAGTCAAATTAAAAAGTATTTTTATAAATATCAAAAATTCAAAAGATGAAACTAATAATTTACGTCAAATTCAAAAATATTTTTAATAATTTTTTTAAATATATTATTATAATCTCATGCTCAGTCAAATACCTTGGAGTAAAATTTAGAACAAGAGAGTAGTACAATATTGTGAACAAAAATGGAAATTTCATAAAGTCAATATTTGAACTATAGAATTTTGGAAATGCCGGTAGACAGAAGGACCGGTACAATTTAATACTCAACTCCCTAACTTATTTCCACGGACAATTCTAATATCTAACTTACCAGTAATGATTTTCAGGTCCACATAAGTTTCAAATTTTCATTTAAAGTCATTTCTTTTCTACTATACGTACGATAATGACTCCCCAACAACTCTACCCCTAGCTTATTTACCCCAAATTAATTTTCCATCTCAATGATTTAGTTTCTCTCGTAACTTCTTTGATTACTTTGTTATATTTATATACTGTCATTTGTTTTTCACTTTAATCGTTTATTTTTTTTTCTATTTTTCATATATCTAGTATCTTCTGCTTATGGGGCTTGATATTTTTTAAATGAATGTCTTTCGAAAACAATCTCTCTATCTCTATGAGGTAGTGATAAAGTCTGCGTACACTTTATCCTTCCTACGCCCTCCTTGTGCAATTCTACTGCGTATGTTGTTTGTTTGTTTTGTAACTTCTTAGATAAAATTAAAGTTGAGATTCCAACTAAACATTTGATACTTTAACCATTATGGTTAACATCTTTCTAAGGAAGTAATCTTGTATGTCCACTTTTTTTTAATCGTAATTGTTGCACAACTTGATTACTTTCAAGTGATATTTGACAATTTTTAAATCATAATGTCCACTTTATTGTTCGAACAGAGAAAAATAATATAAATTTCGTGCAACATTATTTCAAAGAAGATTTTTATGGAAATATCATAATCACAACTAAAATAACATTTGTAATAAATTGAAAAACCAAATCTTCCCAACTTCTTTTTGTTTGAACAATATCATATTTTGTATATGTAGTTGAAAAGTTTCATACATAAAGTCATCCTCTCTTGATTACAATAACTCTCTCTTGCTACCATTCTTAAACCACAAATCTTCAAATCTATCGTAAATTTGATAGTGATCAAATCAGGAAAATACAATACAAAGAATAAGCAAATTAGCTCTAGTTGAAATAATTATTGAACTTCTGCAACCGTAATACATCATTATGTATTGTCAATTATGACCTTTAATTTTATCAACGTACAAATAAACACCTTAACAGTCTAAAAGTTGAACGAGTCAACAAATTCATCTTGCATGATAATTTTGTGTCATATGTGACATCCTACGTGTATCATGTTTGTATACTTTTCCAAAATTCAAAGATATAAAATATCAGATAAAGTTAAATTAAAAGATGTATTTATATATTATGCCAAAACATTATGTACAAATTACAATAGATTATCACCATATAAAGAAGAGCAATTTCAAATTCCCTCATCAAAATGGGGAAATAACACTCAAATACATGTCATTTTCTGAATTTTCCAAATCTGAACTAATCTAATAGATATTACTTATCTTATCATTTATTGCATCTGGGTCCACTTCGCTTCTCCAGATTGCCATATAGGCCCCTACAAAATAAAAAAGTAGAAAACCAGAACCCATAACTTACACTAGCATCACTATATGGACTGTATTTCCTATTACTTCTTTTTTGTCATAGGAATATATTTTGCTATTTTCAACAAACTTTTTTTTTAGTTTTTCATGGATGTCCGATATTAATATTGGTGATTCGACTAAATCGAATAACACACTATAAAATTTAAATATTCAAGACTCGAACCAACATTGCATAGAAGTTCCACCATGGTATCGCAACCATTTTCAACGGAGATTGTTGAGTCTCCAATCCAGTCTTACTTCACTGGGCCCTACAAAATGCTGACTTGGCTTGTTAAATGATATGACGTGGCTGTTGACCATGAAGGCCGTGACCCGCTCCGAAACCCGAATATCTTCCATCTTCAATTCTTGCAGTCTCTTCACGTACTCCGGCACGTGCACCAGATCCCACACTACCCCTACGCCGCCGGGTTTCAGTACCCTCACCACCTCCCCCAACACCCTCATCCTCTCCGCCGCAGCCTCCGCCGTTTTCTGCCCGAACTCCTTCCCCACCGTGTGTACGAACGCCGCCGATGCCACTACGTCGAAGTAGTTATCGCTGAACGGAAGCATTCTCGGGTCACCCGACCGGCACGTGACGTACTCCTGAACCCCTTCAAGCCCCGCAGTTCGGAGAGTGGAGATAGACCGGGTCGGTGTTGGATGTAACCCGACGACCCGACCGGATGACCCGGATTTCTTCAGCTGGAGGGCCACGGTGTTGAGAAGGATACCACGGCCGCAGCCGAGGTCAAGAGCATGCTTGACGGAAGACCAATCACCGACGGTGTTCACCATCCGCTGTGCCATTTCCCAGTGGAGCGCA
>DF357854.1:4781-30320 GCA_000787875.1 Solanum virginianum | reverse complement strand
CCGCTGTGCCATTTCCCAGTGGAGCGCAACGGAAGAGTAGAAGATGTTACCGGCGGCGTAGAAGAGGCAGACAGCGGAGAGTGCAGTGACGGAACCGGTGAATCCGGCGGCGAAACGAGCTGAGCTGGGGCCAGGTAAGAAATGCTGGAAGAAATAGCAGATGGGCTCGAAGTAAACTAGAAAAAGCACAGAGAGTACAGAGAAGAAGATGGCATGGACCAGTAAGAAAACTGGTGTATGCCAATCATCAACCCCATATATCGAATAGATCTGTCCCCAATCTCTACCAGGTTTCCCCATTCTTTTGCTTAATTCTTCTTCAAGAGAACAATTCTCATTGAAATTTCAAAACCCCTTTTGAATTAATCTGCAAAAATCATAAAACCATTAACATTTCTGTATATACAAACCCATAGAAAGAAGACAAAACAACCATTTGAAAGGAGTGATTAACAGCTTAACGTAATACAGACCCCAAGAAAGAAGACAAAACAACCATTTGAAAGGAGTGATTAACAGCTTAACGTAGAGTGCTTTTATCAGATCCCAAAGCAGTGAGCAAAAGAGTTAGTAGGAAGCACGATGTCTGAGAGAGATCAGTAGTGGAATTTGCAAATTCTGGTAGAAGAAAAACCAGTAGAGGTCCTTTATTGCTTTCTGGGTATCTGTACAGTATTAATAATGGTGATGTAATGCCGCGTTTGTTTGTTTGATTGATTCGTCAGATTATGGAGAGTGCTCTCTGCTGCTGATGATGATGATGAGAAAAAAGCTTTGAACAAGTTGTTACCAGTGCCCAGTGCTGTGTGGGGTTTGTTCTAATTCATACTCTATTTATCTATGCAGGAAAACAAGAGAGTTGTAGGTTTTGGGTCGGGCCGGGTCGGACTGGGTTGGAGCTTCATGTTACGGAACGAAAAGTCCATGTTAGTGGTTAATGAAATGGATGGAATTTTTCTCGTAAGATTTGAACATATTTCCTTAACTTTTGATGGTAATTCAGGCTCAAAATCTAATTTTGTATGGTATCAAGATTTATATCATCTGATGCTGAGTATCAAAATTAAAATTTATCCACCGTCATTTGTCTAGTATGGGGCGTGAGCTAGGATATTAAAAAATAAAATAAAAACTTTTAGATCTATGATTAATGAGATTCATGATCTCCTTATGTGACTTGGACAATCTTCTTATCTTTAAGCGATGTTTTAGATATGAGTTTGACTAAAAATTGAATTTTATGTAATAATATTAGATATGAGTTCAAATAAATTTAATGGTTTTTGGTTTTTTTTCTTTAGTCATATATATATTAGGAAATAGAAGCGGGATTAAGATTTGGACTTTATTTTTCAATTTATTTGTCTTTACTTTTTTCTTTAGTCCATTTAAATTATTTTGATAATTATTTAAATTTTATTTTTCATCCGACAAGACCACAAGATTATAAAGAAAAAATTATATTTTTTATATATCATTAATTTAAAATCGTAATAATTTTTTAAAAAATATTATCTTTTTAAATTTTATATCAAGACAAAATCAAACAATCACATTGAACCGTAGAATATCTAATCTCACTTTAGGTTTATCACTATTAAGAAATCTAGCATCAAATATTACTAATAATTAATTTATAAATTTCAAATTATAAAATGAGGTGATGGTGGGGCAGGAATATTGAAAAAATGCTCAAATTAAGTGATTAACTCCATATGGATGTGTAGGATTTGAGGTTTACATAATCCCAAATTAATTTCAATTAACCTAAAGTCCTGCCGCCACCCCCTCTTTCTTTTGTTCCTTTTTCTATATTAAATGAATATTACTTTATAAAAATAAAAATTATTGAATCAGATTCATCAAACCAGTAACGCTAATTAACTCAAAGAGAATTTATTCACATTTATAAGAATTTTCGACGATAAAAAATATATTCATATCGTAAGAATTTTTCAATTATCATTAAATCAAATCATGATTACGTCAGACTCTTTTTTTTTTTTTTGCAAAGAAAAATTTATAAGCCTCTTGAAAAAGTATCCATGTTAAAATACCATAAACATTTTTACATTATAAAATATTATTTCTAATTTCAAGAATTTATGTAGTTATCTGTCGATTATGTCTATTTTACTTTTTTGAAAAAGAAAAATATTAACGTCCACATTCACATTGATAATTAGGTTTATGGGACCCATGTAACCCAAATGATCATGTATTAATTCTTTTTTTTTTCATTATTAAAAAGCAAAAAGAGTAATTATGTTAAAATGTAGGTAAAGTTTCAATGCTCAATTGCTATATATAAAAAATAGAGGATTGTTCACATAATTATTAGGGTTAATGAAAGCTTAATTTAAACTAATATCATAATTTTCATTTTTAGAATTGAATTACGTAGAGTTTGATTAATTTTTTATATATTTTTTTATCATATTGATATGAAAAAATTACAATAAATAATACTTCTCTTGTAATTTTTAATATCTTAATTATTTTAAAATATCAAATTAATTTAATCTAACTTAACATTAAAAAATAATCAAATTAGCTTTCTAAAAGCATAACATGCCAACTAAAACGAGATGCTGGAAGTATCGTTTCAACTCAAACAATATAAGTTGAATTACAACTCGCATATTGTAGCTTGACTTTGACCCACATCGACAAAGCTGAGATGGGAGTAACTCTGACCCATGTCGTCAAGGCTGACACATGAGTGGTTCTGATACCATCTGTAACGACTCAACCTGCTAGTGATACTTTCTGTTTTGGGCCTAAGCCCTCACGACTTTAAAACGCGTCACTAATAGGTAAGACATGTTTACTTATTACCCAACACCTCTCATTTGTTTTGTCGATATGAGATTTCTTAAGATGAATTGTTACAAAATTACACTTAATAAATTATAATTATATATTTCAACTTTTTTTTAATTTCCCACTCAATATTCGATGTCCATATTTGAGCTTAATTATATCCAAATTTATGCTACGTATGGCTTCATTCGGGGGAAACACTATCTTTGATCACTAAATTGTAGCATATGGACCACCGATTTATTTTTTAATCCATAGACTATAGTTTTAAACTATTTACATGGATCAATGCCTAATGAGGTTATACATTAGCTCATTGATATGAGTCAATGTTTTGTCGTGTTATGATATTAAATAATATTATTATACTAATTAAATGTTGCTAGCAATTAGTCAAAATCAGTAGGAGAAGGTGAAATTCCATTGAGGATTTTAAAAGTATTTTGTGGAAAAATAAGATTGTGGACTTTGCGCTAATCAAGGGATTGTATAGTCAATAGGAAACAAGAATAAACAAAATTATTGTATCTTATTATTGCAATCTTCTTTTAAAAATATGCTTTAGAAGCGAAGTCAATAACCTTCTCTTTCAATATTCCAACCAATTTTTTTCTTTAATTAAGGGTGTTAAAAGGAGGGATTCGACTGAATTTAGACGAATTAAAATAAATTTAATAAATAAATAGATAAATTTATGAATCAAATAAAAGTTATTTGAATTAAAATGGAATGAATCAGAATGAGGTCATTTGCATTTTTATTTTTATTTTGTCATGGTCTTTAATTTTTGCCTATCATAATAAATACTAATATTTTTGTAATTCATAAAACTATATTTTCACATTATAATATCTTACAAGTTATATGTCGCACGATGCTTACCCTTAAAAGAACTTGTGTCTTCCGGCATAAGTTTTATTGCTAAAAAGCAAAAATGAAAGGCTAACTCATTTGAAAAGTAATTTGTACAATTTCATTACCAAAATGAGCTAAACAATTAATTATAGTTTATTTTTTCACTTCTTCGTAAAATAGTTTTTTTATTTCTACGAGATAGTGGTAAAATTTGCATATACTCTACTCTATTTAGATTATACTTGTGAAATTTTACTGAATATTGTTATTATTTTTGCATATTTTTATAATTTATTTACATGAGTATTATTTTTTTTATATAATTTTACATTCTTAATATATTTCCTTATATACCTTTATATAAATATTTGTTAAAAATATTTTTACGAATTAATTTTGACTACAAATCCATCTAACTTTTGAATTAATTAAATCAAAATAGATTGGATAATTATTAATATAACTTATTCAGACTTCAAAATATTCCTCATTTCTTTTTTTATTCTAAAAAAATAATATATGATGTAATGTATCTTTTCTTCTCCATTAAATTTAATTAATTATCTATGAGATATTTTTTTTTCCTATACGATGCCACTTTTTTCAACACGCATTGAGCCATAAGACAAGTTTACCCTTCCTTGCATGATTCATGCATTATATTAAGGAGCTCATATAAGGGTATTTTCATCATTTGAAGAAAAAACCTACTTTTGACTTTTTCTTCTCTCTTCAACCTTTATCGCTCTAATTCGAGAATCATAATTTATATGACATATTTTTTTTAGTTCATTTCAAATAAACAAGGTAATTTAATTTTAAATACATCAAATGAATGAATAAGTACATCACTCGGAGTAGTTTATGTGATTTTTAATCTGTCTCAAATGAATAAGTTCTTTTTATCTGGCGTCCTTATCAAACATCGAATATTGAATTGAAAACAACACAATATCATAAGAATATATATCACTTATCATATATATATATATATATGAAGAAATTTTATTTAAAAAATTTTCTCCAAATCAAATATTTTATAAAATAGAACGGAGAAAGTATTTTCATTATCATAATAATAAATGTAGGTAAGAATTTAATATAAAGATAATATAATAGATTCTAAAGGTAAAGAACGCGGGAATGGCTAAAAAATTATCCAAGTGTAGATGGGATAGTGATAGAATAAGGTCTTTTTTTTTCTTTTTCTTTTTAATATATATATATTTGAATTTTTGACGGTGCTTTAATTTCCTAGTAGATTATTATAATAAAATTATATTTCTTCCTTTTTCTAGCTCTTGTTTAAATCACAGTGGAAAAGTATTCCCAATACTTTTTTCTTTTTTGGTACAATGAGTTCATATCACTTTAATTAGTCGTTACGTATTCAATTAAATTTAATAATTATAATTTTGATTTGATATTTATATTAAAAATTTTATAATATAAAATTTATAAAATTCAAAATTGTAAAACTTCTTTAAAGCAAATTATTTACATTCATATACCCTTTACATTTTGTATCCTTGATGTCAGCACTACTTATACGATATACCAATAAAATATACATATACCAATAGAGTATCACATATGATTAAGTTCAATCTTTTTTAATACCGATATGGTAGAAATATACTGACATAGTATATAATGAATATATTTTCTACTAATTTAAAATTTAATAATTATTTTATTTGTTTCTTAAAAAAAATCATATATACCAATTGGGTATCAATATACCATCAGAGTATCACAAAGGATTGAGTTTCGTTTATATGATATCGCTATAATATATATATACTATCAAAATATATTTCATAGTATTTATAGTGATGTCACACAAAATAAAAAGGGATAAATAAATAGAAAGATAAATAATTTGAATAATAAATTTATTAAAAATAAATAATTTAAATTTGATCTATTAAAAATAAATAATTTTAAATTAGATCGATTTTGTGTTATTTTTTCTTAAATTTATGGACAGAAAAGGTGACAATAAGAAGTCCAAAGTGAAATAGATGATCCTATCCAAAACTTTGAATTTTACTGGTTGGTAGGAAGAAACACACACAAGAAGACAAGAGATGCCTCTCTGTATCCCAGTTACTGTAATGTCCAATCAGCAACTAAAATAAGATATTATCTTTCGTTGAAATATGAAAGGAAAATAATATTGAACGCGATTTGTCATATACAAAGCTATGTAATTTATATGTTTTATCATGTAGATTGTACGAGTTTACTTATGATAATTTAATATTTATTTTGTATACGTTAAAAGTTAAAGGACATAAATTAAATATTAGTTAAAATCAAATTAAAAAATATATTTATATATTATTTTTTATGTGAAATTGAAATTATAGAAATTAAAATTTGGGAGAGGGAAACATCAAATTATATTATATTTTCTCATAAAAGGCAAGGAAACCAAAAGCGGTTTGTTTTCCCTAATTATATTTTCTTTTCCCTAATTTTCCATTTTTGTGGGAAAATGATATCCTAATCAAATTAATTTGTTATATATCAAATTTGGCCACTTTGCTTGAAAAGAACAATTTCTTAATATGATGTGTTGTTGTCTGCTTTTGAGTCGAGCTATATTATTTTACTCGAAAATATTCACACTATAAAAGTATATTTTGACATATTTTATGTAGTTCTTTTAGTATAATTCGTCATATCTTATATAATTTTTTTCGTTGTTATTCACATCTTCAAAAAAAAAATTCCGAACTAAATTTACATAATTAATCTATCTTCAAATTAAGCTCTACGTAATCCATCACCTTAATAAGGTGACCTTATGATATTATCTAAAGATAAATTGTGTGAAGTAATTTCACATAAAAATAATAAATTGGAATAAGAAAAGGTTCACTTTGACAAATAGTAAGTAGTGGTGGAGTCAAGATTAAGAGTTTGGGATTTAAAAAAAAATATATATCGTAAAGCATATTTTTATAATACAAATAATTTGTTCGTCCGAATTCATGAACACCCACTTAACTCTGCACCATAATTTCATATGTGTCTCGCCACATTATTGGCTCAAATACTAATTATTTGAATTTATATTGACTGAAAATCACACAATTCTTTTCAAAAAAAATTATAATATTAAATAGAATATATCCCTTTATATGTTATTTTTTCTAATTATTAATATGAGACTTTATGAGTAATCTCGTTCCATTGTCCATCTAAAAGAAAAGAGAGAAAGCACTCCTATATATATTAGTGAACATTCATTTAGAATTAAATTACTTAATATGATACGACAAAATTTCATTTATTTTTTCTTTTTAGGGAAGTGACAGTAAAAAGCATTAATTGGAATAATAAAATAAATCTTTGATGATAAGATCACTATATCACAAAAAAATTTTGCCAAAAACTATGACTGAATTTATTAAAGAAATGATAGTACCATATCATTTAATTACATTAATTACGATATCAGTTTTTTTTTCTATTTAGGTGCAAAGCACAAGATGAAACTAATTAACTTAATAAGTAAAATTTTTTTAATGTTCAAAATAGTTTAATTGTTCAAAGTTCAAGATAATTTTTTTTCCATATTTGCTCTTTTATTAATTGAAATTTTATATTTTCTAAGAAATAAATTACGCTATATATTTATGATTTTATACGGGGTAATAGTGAAAAATATGGTTTAAATTTAGTTTTTGAATGTTTCTCTTAATATGTATGCATTATCTCACAAATTCAATTATAATGGAACGGGGGAGTAATATTGTATCTTAATAAGTTAAATTTCTTTTGCGAAATTAATCTTTCATATTATGTGATATATTATATATTCTCCCCAATAACATTTTTAAGAAAAGAATTTAAGTGAGTACCGAAACAAACATAATATGTTATGAATAAATCATTTTTTAAAATAAATATTTATATATTTGTAGAAAATTGTTATTAGTGCAATGCTTAGCTAAAGGTTAAAGATTGTTCTTTTTTTTTTTGTTGGAATTTTGGTGATTTTTAAATTTAAATTTAGGAGTTTTCCTCTTTTAATCACCTAGGTGAATAAAAAAGGTTCATGAATATTATCAATTTAAGATTTGTCCTCAGAAAAAGAATATGTCGAAACAAAGTACATAAATTTTCGCTCTTGCCCTTAGCTAAATATACAGTACGTTCTCTTTTACTTGTCACTATTTCGCTTTTTGAAGTCAAACTTGACTAAACTTCAAAACTAAATTGAAGTAACTAAATTTAAAATTTAAATGGTTAAAAACTATATGAAAAATACTATAAATTGCAATCCTTTTCATATTAACATGATGAAAAAATACATCTTAAAATATTGGTCAAAGTTCATATAGTTTAACTTCGATAAGTGAAATTGTGACAAGTAAAAGTAAACGAAGAGAGTAAATAGCTTTTTTCTTTTTGCGCGCACCATTTATAAATTTTTTTATCAAGATCTAAAGATTATAAAACAGATTGAAAATATTATGGAAACATAATAGTACAATGAACATGCTAAATCCTCAAAACGAATTAATAGGCCGACACATTGTGATGTATAAAATTAAATGTTGGGAAGCAAAAGATGTAAAATATATTAGGATCTAAGCAAAGTCCATGCATGCTTTAAAAATGGGCAAAAATTAGTGACGTGTAGCTAGGTCAGATTTTGCATGTGCAAGGTCTTCCATATGATGACCAAATCCATTATTAAAAACCAATATAGTCAATATAGATTGGACCCTCTAAAAAAACCTAGTATCTAGGGAAGGTTTCTTGTACTAATTAACAAGTTATGAATTTCAAGATTAAGATTTGTTTGTCTTAACATGATACACAGGACGTACGTACTTTATGTGAAACATGCATGTCATAGTCAATTAAGGTCATCGTAATACCTAATTTAAGTTGAATATACTGATAGTGTAAGAATAAATTTAGAAGTTGAGCGTCCTAGCGAGGATCGGATATGTCATTTCGATTATGCAAAATTTATTGGTTAAGAAGAAAATACTGTAGGATTCGATAAAAAGAATTACGAATCGACGCTGAAACACCATATACTCCCTCCGTCCATCTTTACTTATTCCTAATTGACTTAGAACAGGGATTAAGAAATAGTAAATGATATGGGTAATTTTATCAAACCACCTTTTGAATATAATAAATACAATGTCTTGAAAGATATAATATAAATAATGATAAGAGCAAATCAGGAACTACTCAAGTGTGAAATTATCTCTTGATTTCATAACTGGACAAGTATTGTTGGACATTCCAAAATAGTACAATAAACAAAGATAGATGAAGGGAGTATATGCTTCTCCTTGATTCCCAAATATTATGGCACCTTCATGAGTCTTATATGAAACACTTCATTGTTTTACTTTCTTTACACTCAAAAGGATCTTCATTAAACATATTGAGATGGCAATGTACGTAATGATGATCCTTTTCAAAAGAAATGTTCACATTCTCTTAATTTATTTGACAACAAATGTGAGAGTTACAACTTAGACAAATTAAAGTAGTTACCTTTCATATGTATACACACAAAGTTATATTGCATGTAGAACCAGCGAAGCTACACTATTTTGAGTGGGTTCATTTGAATTCCTTTCAGCGGAAAATTATACTATTTATACATGATTAAAATAATTTTTTTTATATATATATTTTATATGTCGAACCCCCTTCAACTAGTTTGTGTGTCTATTTTTTTCAGATTTTGAAACCTCTTGACGAAAATTCTGACGCCACTACAGTATGGAATTATATTAAATGCGTGGCCCAATTAAATTGCAATTGTGGAACCAAAAGTAACTACCTCATGGCACATGTTCATGTTTCTATTCTTCAATTGGGACAGCACATGCAATAATCCTTTTGTTTTATTGAGGTAAAAGCAATCAGAAAAACAATCAAAGCTCATGGACTTTATAGTCTCTGCAATTAGGTATCTTATATGACACATAAAGAGAGTACTATAATTTTTCATTCTAAATTTTTCAAATTTTTGTGGTGCAGTATATTTTATCCTCTTCGGGCTCCATTTCTAATAAGGTTTGCATATATTTATTTTTTTTTAGATCTCACATGTGGAATTTCATTGTATATGTTATTGTTATTGTTATTTTGTGGTGCGGTACGGTATGAAATTTGATGGATGATGTCGTGATGGGCCTGTCTCTGATACCTATATATCTTCATTTAACTATTAAGACATATTCTTGGCAAGATTCGAACATGTTATATGATATTGGTATGCTTAATTCGCACATCATTATACAAAAAGTTACTTCAAGAAAAGGGGAAAATCCAGACAAAATTATGAGACAATCAACCAAGTGAAGTGTAAATCTCATTAACTGCAGAATAGTGCCAATCAGATTATTTATATTATACTGAAAATATGGAAAAATCAGATACACAAAATATCTACATATACAATGGCTAGCTGTTCCTTTACAAAGACATGGGCCTAAAACACAATGGCTCAATAACAAAAATAAAAACTAGCCCACATCTCTGAATAAACTTTGGGCCTTCTTAGTTTTGTGTAACTGGACTCTAACTCTGATCCCGACTAGTTTGGAATTGAGGCATAATGTTGTTGCTGTTGGACAAGTGTTGTGTTAAGCCCGTCTATATAGGAAATAATATTAATTCCAAATCCTGAACGCCGTGTGATAATTTTTATCTTAAATAATAATCTAATGTTTAGTAAAATGGTATCTAATTAGCGTTTCAATCTTTTTGAACAGTGGTGAACTCAGAAATTTTACTAAGAATGTCCAAGATTTAATATATATGTATAAAAAATAATACATAATATAATCTTTCGACTAAGGGTGTCCAATTGGCCATCTTGGACTATATGTGGTTTATGGCAAAGCCTAAAGGTGTCAAAATGAGCCCAAACATAGGTAACCTGCCCAAAATTTTATGGGTTGGACTCAAGAAAATTTGAATTAGGTTCAGTATCAACTCCTTCAAGCCTTAACACATTTTGAAAAAATCTTCAATTAAGCCCAATTTAATCTTCAATTTCAACTCATTTAAAAGGCTCTTTACTTGTATTGATATAATATATGTTTTCTATCTATTTTTTATTTTTCTTATGATTTATCCATCTATTTGTAACTTTTTATCTCTTTATTTTCTTGAGTTGAAATCCAAATTCTAGTTATAAAAAGTAAAACATAATATGTTAAAATTATTAATATTGAGCGGGCCACATGGACCCAACTCGAATTTTAGCCCAAAGTAAATTTTGGCGGACTATAACCCAACCCAATTTCTATTTAAATCCATTTTAACATTTTCAATTTTAACATAACCTGTCTATTTGACACCCTTAGCTACGTCAATGTTTTTAAATAGTCTGATTTTATTTGATGACATTTCCTCTTTAATGAATCTTACCAACACAATTTGAAATTAATCATAACTTGAAAATAAATACTGAACATTGAATATGAGAAGCGAAAAAAGAAGACTCGATATGTAAGACGAACATTTAATTCTATATATATTTCTATTTTTATCTCATATATGCTCTTGTGACTATGACTATCGTATTCGACATGTATATATAACAAAAATATTTTAAAAGGGATGGGCCTCTAGTTTCTTTAATTTGTATAACGTAGAAAGGAAAAAGATAGCTTGAACTTGGAGGTGTCCAATTGGAGTTTAATTAGAAAAAACACAACTTGCATTAAAAACAAGAAATAAAAGCATCTCAACTGTAAATGGACATATGGCACTAACCCACACCTTAACTATATTTGCATGTTCATGTACATGAACCTTAAAAAAAAAAATCAACTTATAAATAAATTATTGTGAAGAATTTTTGCATTCTCAATATAATTTAGCCCCTTTTTTTTTTATAAGTTATCATACTCCTAATAACTTGTCAATTTAACATAATAATGTAAAAATCAAAGTTATATATAACATTTAAGTAATATTGACTTTTAGTCTCTTTGGTCAAACTTATAAAAAGTCAAAAATATTTAATATGTTTTGAAAGAAATGATACTCATCTTAATTATAAATAAGTCTTAGAATAATCTTTCATCTTAATTGAGACAAATGATCAATTTAAGAGGACCATCCATGAGGCCGTCGCAAAGACAATTTCTTGATTTTTGAGGTTGTTGGGATAGAAGAATTAAGATGTTTGGCTAAGTTTCAAAGAAAAAAAAATGCATTATTTGATTAGTAGTAGTTAAATTCTTTTTAGAAGATATTTCTCAAAAACATAAAATATTCCTTAAAATAAAACAAGATTGATGAGCCAAAACTCCTATTACGGGTGGAGTCCGAGAAAGAGTCTAATTAGAAAAATCTATTATATATTTTTATCAGAAACTATTTTTAAGATTTGAACCGCACAGAAAAAGATTTAATCACAAAGATATATTATATGTAGCCTTATCTTGTATTTCTTTTCGAGACTTAAATTGTGACCTATTCCTCAAAATAAAACAAGATTGATGAGCCAAAACTCCTATTACGGGTGGAGTCCGAGAAAGAGTCCAATTAGAAAAATCTATTATATATTTTTATCAGAGACTATTTTCAAGATTTGAACCGCACAGAAAAAGATTCGATCACAAAGGTTTATTATATATAGCCTTATTTTGTAACTATTTTCGAGACTTAAACCATGACCTCCTGATCATATGACATCAATTTTATTAATTAGCCCTTCTTTAAAAAGTCTACAAAACGACAATATTGGAGAGTTTCCAAGTACACGTGGCAATGGTTGATTAAGTTGGAAGGTGAACTTGGACATTGACTTGATCATTACAAAGCTTGTCTAATTAATAACTCAGCCTGCGACTTCCACGCTGACGCCCATATCTAAGGCGGTCTCGTGGCCCCTAGATAAAATAGCACTACCTAAATTGATTGTACAAATGTACATACAACTATATATATAGCACATATCACATTATTTTGGATCATTCATACAACACTACTTGAAAAATCTTCTCTACTTTCTAGCTTGAAAAAGTGTGTACATATATATCGATATGGTTTGTTTTTGCTTTTTGGTTGATCAGAAGAAGAAAATCTTCAATTAAGCCCAATTTAATCTTCAATTTCAACTCATTTAAAAGGCTCTTTACTTGTATTGATATAATATATGTTTTCTATCTATTTTTTATTTTTCTTATGATAGCCCGTGGCCGGTTCGTGCTCGCGTTGCGGCCATGGCGCTCAAGTTGCTGATATGCGGACCGCTACCAGATTTTGTTACGTCCCTTTTTACTGGAAATCTTGGAAGGCTATTGTCTGTAGTTTCTGTGGTGCTATTCTAAAGTCTTACAGATAATAATAAGAATAAAAATATTTATATATGAACCTCTATATATATATATATATCAAGGTGAAATTTCTTACTTCGTAATCGTGTGTATATATATAGAGTCTTGTATTCATGATTTTGATAATGTCAAATGGAAGGATTTTTTCTTTTCTGGACGTTTAAAATTCTAAATTATTCATGTTTCAGCATTAGTTTTACGTACAAATTTTCCGGAGAAATGATTGTGTTTTAATCGGTGTTGCTTGAACCAGGGGAGGACCTAGGGAGGGGTGAGGGGTTTATCTGAACCCCTCTCGTCAAAAAATTATATTGTATATATAAGGTAAATTTTTTATATATTAAACTTGAACCTCCTAAATAATAAGTAAAGTGTAGCATAATTGTAAGTTCTTTTTAAATGAACTCTCATGTTCATAATTCGAATCCCAAAATTGTATTTTATTAATTTATTTATACATTTATATTTTTATTTTATTTTAAACCCTCTAAATTAAAATTCTAAATTCGTTACTGAATCTTGAACCCTCGAAAATATTCTACTGAAAGTACTAGAGACGATGAATCTTAGATCACATTGATTAATAAAATAAACAAGGATTGTGTAGTAGAATATTTATAACAACAAATAAAGGATTTTGCTACAATTATTTAGCGAACTATAATGTAATTGTCACTATATTATACTTTGTAACAACAATAACTATGAGTATTTATAATTAATATTTTATATAATTATTGCTAAAAACATAAGCAACTAGTAACATTAACTCAATTGCTGTTATATATTTTTGCGACAATAAAACATATTTATTAATAAGATATTGAATAAATGTATCTTTTATTATAATTAGAGGTGACAAAATAAGTCCAAACATAAGCAACCCATTCAATTCGTCCATAATTTTATGGGTTGAGTTCAGTAGATTTAGAATTAGACCAATTTTTAGTTCAATATAATTTAACTCATTATAAAATAATTCTGAGCTAAGCTCAATAAGATTCTCACTTCAGCTCAATATATCAATTGTTTTGTATTTTCAATGCTAGTTTTAAATTAAGTGGGTTCAATTGGGCGGATCATGACCCAACCTAATTTTAGCCCATTTGAGCCCAAAATACATTTGGACGGGTCAAGATCCAACCCGATATTTAATGCGATCCATTTTAACTTTCCCAATTTCGACCCAACTCGCCCATTTGACACCAAGTTTTTCATTTCCTGAAGTAAAAATGAGGTTCTTATCTTTAAACCTTTCGAGGTATTTTATTGCATGTAAATGAAATGTGGAACCACAATGAAGATATTTTTATTTTGTTCCAAACGTGTTGCAGAACTGTCTAGAAAGCAATTGATATTGATAGCCCAATCTTTTCTACTAGGTAATCTAGTATCCTTATGCATGAAGATAATCAATTCGGTTGTTATGGTCGAACTCTATTATGAATTTCTGACCACATTCTCCATAGGGCCCTGACCAGACCAGGCCATAAGAATAACACCTCTAATTATAATGTACTATAAAACATAAGAAGTCGGTGAATATATGAACAAGCTAATCAGAATTAATGCATCAAATAAATTAAGTGATAGCTGCTTAACTCATAATCACTGTCCTAACTGCTAACAAATTTGAAAGAGATTGATTGAATTGTCTATGCTTTTTTTCTTTTTAAATTTGAAAAATATATCGTTGAATGCACTTGATTAATGTTCACACTCATGTTAATGCAATTTCTACATTTCACATGTACTTAAATTGACATTTGAGGAGTTGTGTCCACTCTCTCTTGCATGTGTTTGTATCATATTTTGATCAACCACGGAATTTTAAATTGACATATATCAAGAATATTAATTATGACTTGCTATTTTAAATATGTGACAATTTAAAGTTGATTTTCATCAAAGTACCACACACTTTAAAAAGTTCATAAAATTAAAAGCTAATAACTTTGAAAATGAGTGGTCGTGAATTTTCGGCCTAGCTTATCTCATGGGCGAATCTTCAAAGTCTAAACGATATAAAAGTTAGAGTTTATTCTACGAAACAAACGGAGCCAAATGTTTAAAACAACCACTTCTAATTTCTCGTAAATTATGATAAATTATCTAAATACACAACTTATTTTATCATTTTTTTAAAATTCTCCACCTATTGAAAAAATTACAAAAATCTCTACTCTCTCATATTCATGGATACAAAACTTCACTCAGTATATCATGACATTGAGTGATGTATTCGAAATTGAGTCGTGATATATCAGAACGTTGTAAATTATATATGGATTCTATTACATTTACGAAACTTTGATAAATTGAAAGAGTAGAGATAGAATGTAATTACCTCCTCACATACGTAAACTATCCCAAATAGTTCGATTCTTTTTCTGGGCCTAAACTCGGCCCAAGAAGAAACATCTAATTAGGGTACATGGGCCGGACAAATAAGTAGTCCTTTACTTTATTGGACCTGGCCCATTTATGATCTTGAATAGGTTTATTGGTCCAAATGTATTATTTTTCTGGAAATACGATCAATAAAATTGGAGAAGAAAATTTATTGTGATGGCTTAGTGATCAATATATTGGTTGAAAATTATGATATCTATGTGATGATCAAATAAATAATAACATAGTCATTGAAATTTCACAAGAAGAGTTTAAGAGGATAAAATATACGTAAATTTCAAGTTTCAGCAAAAATAAAAATATTTATATTAATAATTACTCAATATTTATTTGAGTGATGGAAGTATTTTGACTTTTAATCGTTTAATTATTTGTAGCTACTAAATTTGGATTTTGATTTGTTGACAAAGACAGAATCGCGCGGCATGGCGTTATTCACGCACGTTCCGTGAATGGCGGTGAATATTTTCATGCAATAACAACTTCCATAATTACGAATTAGTTGAATATAAATGACAAAAATTCTTCAAATAATCAACTAAATTGTCCAATTTGTCTTTGTAGCGGGACCAACAATAAAATATTATGTATTTCATTTATTGTAATAATAATATAATTTGATTTGAAAAGATGGTGTAATATATAAATAAATCTTTTAATCTAGCTTAATTGCTAATATTTTATGTTTTCGAATTTTGAATATGCATAAGTAAATGTTTAAAATTGTATAAAATTAAATGAGTAAATATATGTGTCTTATATGACATAATAAATATAAAAATACTGCGTAGAAAGTGAATTTTCACTAAAATGTGTGGATTTATATATACAAATCTATATAAATTTAATATCTATTTATGTACATTTAAAGCCTAATCGAATATAAATGTGAAATAAGACCACGCTAAAAAACGCATATAAAAGTACTTCAGACTGTTTACGTGGCAAATATGGCCGGAATATTGAAGTAGAGGCACCACGTGTGAACAGACGTGGCATATTACGTGGCACAATTTGGAAGAGTCCAATTTTATGTTTGCATGCCTCTTATTCTTCAAGTTTTTTTTCTGATAAATGCTCCTTCTATATTAATTTATTTATCTTATTTTACTTTAGTTGATTTTTTAAAAAAAAATTAAAAAACAATCTAGTTTTATTTGATATAAGGAATTAAGAAATAAAAAAATAATTTTAAAGTCTAAAATTAAAGTTAAAGTTACGTTAAATATATAATAAAAAATTTAGACTTGTGGTATTATGCATGGCCCATCCAAAATTGAAATTAAGTATTGTAAAAAAGATAGTAATTTTTTTAAATATATTAAAAAAGAAACTATGGGTTGTTCTTGCTGAAACAAAAAAACTTTTATAATAATTTTTTTATTTTTATTTTTCATCTGATATACCATGCACCTTTGATTAAATATCATAAAACTTAACCACAAGGATTGGTGTAATGGTTCAGCATCTCACTCCTTAAGCAAGAGGTTAGGGGTTCGATCCTCACCTTTGATGAATGGAAAAAACTTTGTAGCCAGTTCCTTACAGCTTAGTGCATTGACCGTGAAACGAGGATTAGTCTTATATTGCCGACTGTGAGGAATACATTGGGAAATTAAAAAAAATATATAAAATTTATTTTTCTTTATTTTATTAAATTTTATAATATCGAATTAAAATGAAACAAAAGTAAGAAAAAAGGTAAGAAAATAATAGTGGTCCGAAAAAATATGCTATGTAGTGTCAATTTTTGTCTGGCAAAGAATTGACACGTGAACACAAAGAAAAATAACGGAAAAAAGATGATGGAAAATACGTTACAAAACATTGACCTCAGCCTAAAAGCCTTTCATACGCATTTTCAACCTGTCTCTTTCAACAGTTTTAACAAATCACAAGAATTTGGGTGCGCAAAGCTGCGAAAAGGCAAATTCTTTGCTTAGTAAAAAATTTTAAATTTGAGATTATCAATATAAAAGTCTTAAGTTTAAATTACTGGACCATCTTGAACGGTTCCAACCAATGTAAGACTTATTAAAGAGAAGGAACTTCCTATCAAAATTTTATTCATCTTAAAAATTTAAATTCGACATTAATCTTTAGGGATTGATCAATTATTTTTTTATACATTTCCATTTTCTCAAGTTTCACACCAAATGTTAAATAATAATTATGACTCAATTAATTAGAACGTGTAAAATGCACTCTATTTAAAATATATTTTATTCTCATAACTCAAACGTAAAATTTATGATTAAGGCCAGAGAGTTATTTTAACTCCTACCATAACCTTTTTGTGGCTGTTATATATACCCCTTTATCCCTCTTTTCATACAGAACTTTCATAAAAACGACTTACTATATAGTTTATATTTATATATGGAGATTTTTGTTGGTATATATTTACCTACACTGAATTTTGATTATTTCAATTTTGATCAACTAAAAATTATAGTAAAAAACCAAGATTATAATTAAGTGATTTCTTTTTTCGGTTCATAATTAAGAAATAACTTTATATTAAAAAAAATATACATATCTTACTTTGTTTGATAGGACATATACCCTGCATGTGTACATAAACTCTTAATAGTCATTATTTAAAAGTAGAATTCCCATAAATTGTTTTTTATACATAAATTTATTCTCATTCAGGATGATGAAAATGTTCCTCTAGTGGGAGAGTTGTAAAATAATGCAGAGGAATAATAATACTAACGCTAAAAACCAAACAAGAATAATATTCTTTTCTTTTCTTTTTTCATGAATAAGGAAAATAATATTATTAAATAAATAATACCTTATTAGAAAAAGGTGGCAAATGGGGACGTTCAGTGTTCGTGGCCATGTGCTATGGTGCGGCGGTTATTAGAAAAAGATTTGATAGGTCCACCCAAAAATAGAATACTTCTTTAATTAATTTCTAACGTCTAACAAACGTTGAATATGTAATAGTCCGTAAATTATATGTGTGATTTTCCGAGTATTGCTCTAATATAAACATTTATAAATTACATAAAAGAGATAAATATCATATAATAAATTTAATCAAAAAATTTTGCAAAAAATTTCGAACATGAGATTCTCATATAGAATCAGCTTAGGCGATGTATTCTTATGGGCATGCAATATAAACAGTACAAGAAATTTTATTTATATAATGTAATCCATTAATTTATCATAATATTTTATTTGGAATCTCTTTAGACATGCAATATACAATTATTAGAAATCAGATTATATTATATTGATTTTTTGCATAAACATGTAATTTGAATTTTTTAGACATAAAAATTATCAAAATAAATTTTAATTCTTATATAATCTTACGAAAGGATAAAAATACATTAGTCACCAATAGTAACTAATTATTTTTAATATAATTTTTGATATACTATGGACAATATTTTCATGTCGAACATAATTCTTTTCCAGTATAAAATGACGAGCCTTTTTTTAATGTATAAGACATAAATTTATGGATAAAAATTTTATATTTAAAAATAAACTTGAAACCATAATTTAAAATTTCAAATCATTATTTTTAAAAAAATTCCATGATCTCAAAATAAATATCTAAAAACTAATTTAAAATCATAACTTTATGCATCAAAATTCTAATTCAGACGATCCAATTAAGTCGTAATCTAATTAAACACCCCGATCACAAAATGCATTCCAATAAGTATTTTCGATTTGGACGAAGGACAACTACAGTCAGTAGACATCGAATAAAAAATAAAAATAAAAATTACAATTAGCAGACAAAAGCTCAAACGGCCAGGTGACGGTGACGGCATGGCGTCAATAGCTGTCTCCTCCGTATCTTAAAGCCGCGTAGAAGCGGGTAACTTGGTCCCCGAGCAAGACAGTAACGCAAATTAAGTAGGAATTGTTTGGTTGGAGCTACTAAATAAACTAAATATTCATTCAAAATATACCAAATCTTGATATTCCATTACTCATCCTTTTGTTTAATTTTGAGACGATGATTCTCAGGAAATAACGTCTCTACTTCTATGAGGCAGTGGCAAAGTCTGCGTATATTCTCTCTCCAGATCCCACTTGTGGAATTTCACTAGGTATGTTGTTATTGTATCCTTTTGTTCAATTGACATTTTCATTTCCCATGTAAATATCATTATCATCCCCGACGTCTTAATTTATGTGACATTATTTAATTTAAAATTTACATCAAAAAATATTTATATGAGTAAATGTTTTTAGCTAACAAAGGTAATTGGTTTGAACTCAAGGCTTTTGCTTTAGAAAAAAAAAAGAGAATACTTATTACTTTAACACAATTTTAGTGAGTATTAAAAGGATGCAAACTCTTTAAAAATGAAAAGAATAACTTTTTCTAATGAAGTAGAAAAAAACAAATTACATAATAAGGTTTCAAGTTTATTGTCTTCTCCCCACCCAACTAACCCATCCAAACCCCACCCCTTGGCTTTCCCACTCTCGACCCCCATGGCGGAGCCACTCTTTAGCTAAGAAGTTCGATCTGACTCCTTTCGTTAAAAAATTGTACTTATTATACATAATTGAAATTATTTTTTATTTATATATAGTAAATATCAAATCACTTTTAATTAATTGTGTGCTTACTTTTTCAGTTTTTGAATCCTCTTGGCTTCATCGCTGGTCGACCCCCACTCATCACCTCTAATCACCTCGATAACATTTTATTGAATAATATATAAATATTTTAAAAGTAATATTTTTCTTACTTTCTTGCCAAACACTAGGAAAAAAAAATCAAAAAATCATTTTCCATGGAACCCCTAATGCAAATTACATTACAATTAAGTTTATTTTGTTTCTTTTATCACTTCTTATATCATTAAAAAAATCAAGTAAAATTTCAACACTACCTCGTATTCTTTTACTATCATATTCAATCATTATAGCTACTATTTATTTATCTGTATAAAAAAATTAAATTCATGCAAAACAGAGCCTGTCACAGATAGATAAATATTAATGTATAACTTGCAGAAGCTTCATAGCTCTTTCTAAGATACTGAAGAGTATACCAAAATCCATTGAAAACAGCTGTTGCAACTGTGGGTTGTTGAAGGATGTATAAGATGTTGTAGTTGTTCTTTTGTGGGGTCCTCCATTTTTCCCTTTGCTATATCTTCTGTAAAATGACAGCCTAATCAACAGCCTGTAAAGAGCTGTTTTGGAAACTTTGCACTAAAAAGACCTACTTCATTGTGTTTTCATGGTGGCATTGAGGTATTTCCCTTTTGGGTTTTCTGTTTTCTTAGTACCCATTTCAAATCTTGAAGTTTTTTTTAGCTCTAGGAATGAGGTAAGAGTAGAGGATAATTAAAGATTCATTCTTTCTTGTCTTATTCGTTAGCTTTTTGCTTGTTCATTCCTTTTCCTTCATGAATAGCTTTTGTATTGTGGGATTTTTCCAATTAATGGTTTGCAAGATTAGTGTTTAGTTTCTCCTTGGGGAATTTGGAAGTTTGGTGCGGTGCCTACTAATTGTCTGTTAAAATGACAACTTTTAGATTAGTGAAATGGATGCCTTTGGTTCTAGCTTTTGTGTTGTCCAGTGTCTTGATTCAGAAAGCCAATGCTGGCTTTACTCCTGCTGATAACTATTTGATTGCTTGTGGATCTTCCAAAAATATAACCTTTCTTGGCCAGAGTTTTGTTCCTGATACACACCATTCTTCAGTTGTTCTGGAAAGTGAAGAAAATTCGATTGCTGCAACATCCAATTCCACTGCTCCATTTTCAATTTACCAGTCTGCTAGAATTTTCCACACTACAACATCTTACAAATTTGATATTCATCGAGAAGGGCGGTATTGGGTCCGCCTTTATTTCTACCCTCTCCCTGGTCATAACTTAACATCTGCCTCAATCACAGTTGTCACAGAGAATTTTGTTCTGTTGAACAATTTCAGTTTCAAGAAATATAAAGGTAGTTACCTTTTTAAGGAATACTCCATTAATGT
Source organism: Solanum virginianum (assembly GCA_000787875.1). Lineage (NCBI taxonomy): Eukaryota > Viridiplantae > Streptophyta > Magnoliopsida > Solanales > Solanaceae > Solanum > Solanum virginianum. The sequence goes on along the minus strand of DF357854.1, from coordinate 8,905 downwards.
CACTTCAGATAGCTTGACTGTTGCTTTAATCCCTTCAAACAACTCCGTCGCGTTTATTAATGCGATTGAAGTTGTATCAGCTCCTGATGAGTTGATTTCTGATCAAGCAATGGCTGCATCTCCATCAGCACCTTTCAATGGCCTTGCTGAGCTAGCCCTTGAAACTGTTTACCGGTTAAACATGGGAGGTCCTTTGATTACTGCACAGAATGATACTTTAGGGAGAACGTGGGAGAATGATGTTAAGTACCTGCATGTTAACAGCTCTGCGGTGAATGCTTCAGTTAGCCCTTCAAGCATAAAATATCCAGCTACCGTTACTCCACAAATAGCACCAAATTTGGTTTATGCTACTGCTGAAACCATGGGAGATGCTAATACTGCCGACGGGAATTTCAATATCACCTGGGAGTTCCCAGTTGATCCAAACTTCATGTACTTCATCCGTGTACATTTTTGTGATATTGTGAGCGAGTCCTTGAATACTCTACTATTTAATCTGTACATAAATGATGACACTGCTGTACCGGACCTAGATTTGTCTTCAACTGGTAATTTGGACGTGCCGTTGTACAAAGATTTTGTCTCCAACTCCACAAAAACTTCAGGTGTTTTGACAGTTAGTGTTGGTCCAGACACAGGAGCTGATTCGATCAATGCTCTTATGAATGGACTGGAAATCATGAAGATTAGCAATGGAGCTCGAAGCTTGAGTGGGGTTTCATCTGTCGAGACTCTATTTGTGAGGCCTCACAAAAAGAACAAGAAAGGTATTGTAATTGGTTCTGTTATAGGAGGAACATCAGCTGCATTAGCAATTATTGGGTTGTGTTATTGCTGCTTGGTAGCCCGCAGATCAAAGAGTTCTCACCATGGGCAGCCATGGCTTCCTCTTCCCCTGTATGGAAACTCTTTAAGTTTGACAAAGATGTCCACAGTTTCTCAAAAGAGTGGAACGGCAAGCTGTATCTCCTTAGCTTCACCAAATCTTGGTCGATTCTTCAGTTTCCAAGAAATAATGGATGCTACTAATAAATTTGATGAAAACTTGCTTCTTGGTGTTGGTGGTTTTGGTAGAGTCTACAAGGGAACACTAGAAGATGGGACAAGGCTTGCTGTCAAAAGAGGCAACCCGAGATCTGAACAAGGTCTAGCTGAATTTCGAACAGAAATTGAAATGTTGTCCAAACTTCGCCACCGCCATCTTGTGTCTTTGATTGGCTATTGTGATGAAAGATCAGAAATGATTTTGGTTTATGAATACATGGCAAATGGCCCTCTCCGAAGTCATCTTTATGGAACGGATCTTCCATCTCTTTCATGGAAGCAGCGTCTTGAGATTTGTATAGGTGCTGCTAGGGGGCTGCATTACCTCCACACTGGTGCATCGCAAAGCATCATTCACCGTGATGTGAAAACTACGAACATACTCTTGGACGAGAACTTTGTAGCTAAAGTTGCTGATTTTGGTCTTTCTAAAACTGGACCAGCTATTGATCAGACCCATGTCAGCACTGCTGTTAAAGGTAGCTTTGGTTACTTGGATCCCGAGTACTTTAGAAGACAGCAGCTTACAGAGAAATCAGATGTTTATTCATTTGGTGTTGTCCTAATGGAAGTGCTCTGCACCAGACCTGCATTGAATCCTGTCTTACCACGGGATCAAGTCAATATAGCTGAGTGGGCCATGACATGGCAAAAGAAAGGCATGTTGGATCAGATAATGGATCCAGATCTTGCAGGGAAGGTAAATTCAGCCTCCCTCAAGAAGTTTGGGGAGACCGCGGAGAAGTGTTTGGCTGACCATGGAGTTGATAGACCTTCCATGGGAGATGTTCTATGGAATCTAGAATATGCTCTTCAGCTTGAGGAAACCTCATCAGCTCTGGCAGAGCCCGATGATGACAGCACGAACCATATACCCAGCTTACCTTTGACACCATTTGAGCCATTTGACAATAGTGTGAGTATGATCGAAGGGATCAACCCTGGAACTGATGATGATGCAGAGGATGCTGCCACTAGTGCTGTTTTCTCTCAACTGGTAAATCCACGGGGAAGGTGAAGCAGAAAAGTCTCTGGTGTATGTGACATCCCATGATTTTTATTTTGTGGCTTCAACAAAATATTAATGTGATTTAAAAATCTTTCCATTCATAGTATTTGAGTCAATTTTTCCCAATAAGATGCTCGAGCATGTACTGTAAATGATTGGTGGAGCTGGGCATCCATTGAATTTGTCTTCGTAATACTAAAAGTTGTAACCTTGTTTGAACTATTACATAGGTGATAGAGTTTCCTTTTTTACTCAGATATTGTGACTATAAATTGTCAAAACATTGTAATCAGTGACACGGAAACAATATTAATCAATTGTTGCAGCACTTCAGCTGAATTATATTCTGATGTTGGCTGAGTTTGTCGTGATGTTACTGCTCTTTTTTGTTTCCATAAAGGTAATATCGATGCTCTCTTAAATTGATTGTTGTTATGAGATAAACTCCATGTTGGGAATCTGCTTTGACTATTATAGGAGCTGTCATCTAAGTGGTTATGAAATAGTTCAGCTGAACACATTTTCTGTTTTGCATACTCTAATCCTCTATTAAAATTGTGCCACGGGCTTCTCAACATCTTAAACATCCAGTTTTTTGTATGTGGAGAATCTGTTCTATCTATTATGTTGGACCTTTCATATCATATGCTTTTATGATATCTTCTGATGCAATGTTGGCCTAATTATTAAGTTCTTAGCCACTGTTTTAGTGCATTCAATTGTAGCACTTTTTCACAAGTCATTCTTGAAAAGTTTGTTTGAAATCTTAAATGCATATCTGCTGACTACAAATTTGTAATTCTGAATTAGGAATAGCTTTATCATGTGCCCTGGAGGAAAGAAATTTGCTATGGCATAAGAAATTTGCTATGGAATAAACAGTCTAAATAAGAACTAGAAATCCATGCTTTTTACTATCTGCAACTGACAAAAGAAATAATATTCCAATTGGGTGCTCATTTTCTGCAAACTATTCCTCGGCCACCACTTGATCCTCCAGTACAATCTAAAGTCCCAAAATCCATGACTAGGGCATCTGATTCTTTCGAAACTCCAGCTGGAGAGAAGATACAGGAATTACATTTGGAAGACAAAAGGCTTGAAGTTCTGTACTTGTTTTCACCTCCCACTACAGGCACTTGAACACCTGGTTTTGCTGGATTTTTAAAGTCTGGCTGGTAAGTCCGGCCAAGAACACCTTCAACCTTTGTTGAGAGGCTGTAGAATCTGAACTGCACGTCCAGGTGAGCGAAGCAGTCATTAGAAGGTAACTGATAGTTGTGGATCCTGTCATCTTCCTTGGTAATAGGTACTACATTTACTGATATTTCTGCAACTTCTGGAATTGTGATAAAAGCACCATTCTTGTTTGAAGTTCTTTCCACCTTGATGCCGCTTTCAGAAGATTCCCATATAGATGGATAGCCTTCTGATAAGTCTAACTCCTTTCTTTCATAATAGAATTTCAGATGATCAACTCCATCGTCCCAAGACTCTGCCTTGGTAGCCTCCACTGAGAAAGCATGCATGTCAAAGAGGATTCCAAGAGCTTGAATCCATGTGTAGTCTCGGGGTCTACCAGCAGGTCGCAAGCCAATGAAACGGGCATTAATCTGGAGATTAAAATCTGAAACTAAGTTGAAGTGCTCATTGCTCTTGCCATGGAAGTAAAAGACAATTCCATCTCCACCAATGAAGCGAGGATCCAAGCATGCTGCTCCAGGGTGATTGCAGTTCGCCCTCCTGTGCCCTTTTTTAGCCCCATCGTTTCAAAAAAGTGTCCACAGTACTTTGTGTTTGCGAGCTAAAGTTCTAGAACAAGAAAGTCGAAGTTCAAACATATGTGAATATAACATAAAACAGGAAATGGTTAGAAGATAGAGAATCTCTTACTTCTACACTCAGGCTTGCACACTGGGGAATTACAGTTGACATAGCAAACTTTAGCCTTCGGGTTACTTGGAGATTTTGATGGACATTCATCAGGACAATATAGTACTTTTAGAAAGCATTTGCTTTTCCTGTTGGTGCATGTTATGTAGTCTCCTCCATCGATCTCTGTTACACC
>DF357855.1:108691-125313 GCA_000787875.1 Solanum virginianum | reverse complement strand
TGTTAATATTTTGATACTTTAGACTTTATTCACTTTGGGTATAATGGGTGCTCCATCCCGTCGTCTGATTCTATATGTCTGTACTAGAGGTCTGTGGATATATTGTGAGTATGAGTCCTATTAGTCAGCTTGGCTATCATGTATATATATGATTGATATATAAGACCTAGCCACTTGTTTGAATATTCTGTATCTATGCTATGTTTATTAGGCGGCAGGACCGCAGCGGTGACCTTGTCGGCCTACGTATGTACATATCTATATTTGTGATTTGTCTGTTGGTTCACTGGAATTTTTCTTAGCAGGTGGCTAGTCAATAAAACAGAAGAAACTCTGTTGAAATTTCTATAAGATATAAGATGTCTATAATCTAAATTTGGTTTGGTAATACTATTTGGGTGCCCCTATCGGGTACCAGTCATGGTCCATAGGTTGGGTCATGACAGAAGTGGTATCAGAGTAGTTTGTCCTCGTACTATTTGGGTGTCCCTATCGGGTACCAGTCACGGCCCATAGGTTGGGTCGTGACAGTCCTCAAGTTCAACAAGCTTTCCAAGTATGCTCTACATTTAATGGTCGATCCTAAAGCTAGAATAAACAATTTTTTATCAGGAGTGTCCGACTTGGTTACTGAGAAGTGTCATACCGTCATTCTAGTGAATGATATGGATTTGTCTCGGCTCATGACATATGTTGAGCAACTCGAGAGGGAAAAGCTTAGAAAAAAAGAAGTGGTGAGTCTAAGAGGGATCATTTTGAAGGTGGTTTCCAAGGTTCCAAGGGTGGCCAGTTTCGTCAAGGCCATAAGTTCCAAGTCCAAGGGTTCCAATGCTCCTAATAAGCGATTTGCTAATGATAATCAAAGATTCCAAGGTGGTAATGCTGGGATGACTCATCCTAAGTGCTAAAGATGTGGTAGAAACCATAGTGGCCCATGCTTGAGAAATTCTAATGCTTACTTTAGTTGTGGTGAAATAGGTCACAAAATTATTGATTGTCCTCATGCTCAAAACAAAGGTAGAGATGATCGTCCCCAAGGCCAAGGTTCTAATGCGGGTCCAAGCGCAAAGGGAGGCAAACAAGGGGGGTACTCCAAGGCAAAACATATCTTATGCCCTTTAAGGAAGGCAAGGGCTGGATGAGGTACCCGATATGATCACTAGTATGTTAAATGTCTTTGATTTGGATTTGTATGCATTGATAATTCGAGTGCCCCTCTTTCTTTCATTAGTCATTTTGTTGCCAAAAAGCGTCACGTGAATCCCAAATTGTTGTGTGACCTTTACAAAGTGTGAACCCCCATTGATGAGTTAATTGTTGCTAAGAGAATCTATAGAAATTATCCCCTGTTCATATTGCATAAATTCTTGCCATGTGATTTTGTTGAATTAGATATGGTGGATTTTGATATCATTCTTGGGATGGATTGGTTACAAGCATATTATGCTTCCATTGATTTTAGAACTCGTAGGGTTAAATTCCAATTCCTTAATGAGCCTATCCTTGAGCGGAAAAGTCATGATGTGGTGGTGAAAGATAGATTCATTTCTTGTCTTAAAGCACAAAAATTGGTTTCTAACGGTTGCCTTTACCATCTTGTGAAGGTTAGGAATGTGGAGTGTAAATCCTTCTATTAAGTCAGTTCCGATGGTCAATAAGTTTCTTTATATCACTCCTGATGAGCTTCCCAGTGTTTATCCCGAAAAGGAAATAGATTTTGGTATAGATCTCCTTCCCAATACTCAACCCATTTCCATTTCCCCATGTCGTATGGCCCCAACAGAATTGAAGAAGTTGAAGGATTAATTGAGGAATTTGTTGGAGAAGGATTTCATAAGGCTTAGTAAGTCAACTTGGGGTGCACCGGTGTTATTTTTAAAGAAAAAAGATGGTTCTTTTAGAATGTGCATTGATTATTGGCAACTTAATAGGGTTACCATAAAGAATAAGTATCTTTTACCACGGATTGATGAACTTTTAGATCAGGTACAAGGGGCGAGTCACTTCTCTAAGATTGATCCTCAATACGATAACTACCAAGTAAAGGTGAGGGAGTGTGATATTCCATGACGACTTTTCAGACTAGGTATGGGCACTTTGAGTTTATGGTTATGTCCTTTGGGTTGACTACTGCACCAGCTATATTTGTGGATCTCATGAATAGGGTCTTTAAACCCTACTTTGACATGCTTATGGTGGTCTTTATTGATGATATATTAATTTATTCCCAGATTGAGGTAGAGCATGTGAATCACTTGAGGGTGGTGTTGCAAATCTTAAGAGAGGAGAGGTTGTTTGCTAAATATGAAAAATGTGAATTTTGGTTGAAAGAGGTTGCTTTTCTAGGGCATGTGGTGTTGAGTGATGGTATTAAGATGGATTCAAAGAAGACGAAGGTGATAAGAAAATGGCCTAGACCCTTGACACCATTACATATTAGGAGTTTATTGGGTTTAGCGAGGTACTACAAGAGGTTTGTGAATGGCTTTTCTTCTATTGCTTCTCCTATACCAAGGTTTAACCAAAAGAAGGGAAAATTCATATGGACCGATGAATGTGAAAAGGGTTTCTAAACTTTGAAAGATAAGCTTGTCTCTGCTCCTATCTTGGCTCTACCAGAAGGGTTCGAAGGGTTTGTGGTTTATTGTGATGCCTCAAGGATTGGTTTGGTGTGTTTTGATGCAAAATTACGGTAATAGCATATGCCTCTAGACATCTTAAGGTGCATGAGAAGAATTATCTCACCCATGATCTTGATTAGGCGGTGGTGGTGTTTACTTTGAAAATTTAACATCACTACTTGTACGAGGTTCATATTGATGTGTTTACAGAGTACAAGTGTCTCCAATATGTGTTCACACAAAAAGATCCTAACTTGAGACAAAGAAGGTGGTTAGAGCTCCTTAAAGACTATGATATGAGTGTGCATTATCATCCCAAAAGAGCTAATATTGTGGCCGATTCTCTAAGTAGAGTGTTCACGAGTAGTCTAGCACATATTGAGGATTGTGCCAAAGAGGTGGCTAGAGAAGTTCATCAGTTTGCTGTATTGGGGGTTAGGCTGGATGAAGAATATTTGGGATGAACATCTTCCACTTATTGAGTTTTCTTACAACAATAGCTATCACTCAAGCATTAGTATGGCTCCCGTTGAAGCTTTATATGGTAGGTGTTGTAGATCCCTGGTTGGGTAGTGTGAAGTAATAGAGATGTCTTTGCTAGTCTAGATTTGGTCATGGAGGCCTTGGAAAATGTGAGGTTGATATGGGAGAGATTGAAAACAGCCCAAAGTAGAGAAAAGTCCTACTCCGATTTGAGGAGAAGAGATGTTGATTTTAAGGTTGGTGATTGAGTTTACATGAAAATCTCACCCACAAAGTTTGTGGTTCGACTTGGCAAGAAGGATAAATTAAGCCCAAGGTTTATGGGTCCTTATAAAGTTTTGAAGAGAATGGGTAAGGTTGCATATGAGTTGGAGTTGCCTATGGAGACGAATATTGTTCATTTGGTCTTCCATTTGTCCATGTTGAGAAAGTGTGTGGGTGACCTAAGTGCTATAGTTCCCTTAGAGATTTTGTGTGTTGTAGAACATAATTTTACCTATGAGGATTTTTCGGTGGAGAGTTTTGATAGGCAAGTGAAGAGGTTGAGAAACAAAGATGTAGCTTCCGTCAAGGACCTTTAGAGGAATCAACAAGTTAAAAGTGTCACATGGGAAGCCAAGGCAGTCATGAAAAAGTGATATCGATAACTCTTCCACTCTACTCAAGCCAAAGGTAATAATTTAAGTCCCCTATATGATTTCAAGTCTAAACTTTCAACCCTCATGTCATTTTGCGTGCATTCATGTTTATGGTAATAACTTTGTGGTGATTTTTGACATTCATGTTGAGATTTTTGAAAATGATGTTTAAATGCATTTATTACATTTATGTCGGGCTAAATTCTTCCTTACTACTTCTCTTACGCATGTTTCTTTGACATTCTGGAATGAATGTTCCCAAAGAGGAGATTTTAAAATGCCCCACATGTGCCTCGAAATGCCCCATAATCGTAATTTCCATATATCTTAAAATCGGCACGTAGATTGATCCTCAATACGATAAGCCTCGAAATGCCCCATAATCGTAATTTCCATATATCTTAAAATCGGCACGTGATTTCAAAAATCCGACATCATATTCTCAATCAGTGGGCAAAATTAAGTGGGAAATGGGTATAATCCCAATTTTAGAAGACCTATAGCGAAAGCTAATTTTTGAATTCTAGCGGCTGTCTGCGCCCTGGCCACGATGAGACAGGGGCACTGAGTATTGTATTTTGCACTTCGCATCATGCAAGGAGTGTGAACCAGTGTATTATTTTTCTTGGTTTTCTGTTTCAGCCAAGGGCATTGGGGTCATAGACCCATGCCCGCTTAAACGTGAAATCACCCATACTTAGCCATTTTTCAACTCTATAATTTACAAAAGCCTCATTGAAACCCCTTCAAGACTCTGTCAATTCTCTCATTTAAATCTAAGGATCACAAGATCAATTTTGGAACTCAAGTACTCATTTCAAGCTCTAAGTCTACTTCAAGTTTACCTCAAAGAATTTATGGTTTAATGTATATGGGTATTTATCCATGGGTCCTTTCACCCATGGAGCCCAACCTTCTCTTTTTATAAAAATTGCATGTTTGCAAGCTATATTACCTAAAGGTATCTCTTATTATGGATTATGAACATAAATCATGTTGGAGTTTTATCAAGTGTTGATTGGTTATGCATGCATATATATTTCACGTTTATTCCATGAATTGATTATGTGTATTGAGACTAGGCATGTTTTGAATTCTGACAATATGAATTATCATGAGTTTTGTAATGGATTTCAAGGTACCTTACATGAGAGTTTTACTACATGTTAGTCGGTTGATTTGCATTGAGTTTACTCATCTTATTTCACTTTTGAATTGCATGATGATCACAACAAGAGGTCAAGCGGGTTATGAGCTCCTGAAGTCATGTTCTTACAACCTATTCCTATTATGATTAAAGTATGATTATTTCAAGTATTCCGTGGGATTTGACTTAGCACAGATTGAGGTTTAAGATGGGGGCTCGACTTAATGGGTCTTTATATAGTCTTTAGTCTCTAAACTATGTGCCTCCATAGGATTATGATTATTACCATTGCTATACCAGTGGATCCATCTAGTTCATGTTAACATATTTGGTTTGCCTTGGCAAGTAGACCACACTTCGCCGGGGGGTGTCATGCCCGATCACCTGAACAGATGGGGTGTCAGGCCTCGAAGTCCAAGTTGTAGCTGCTTTGTGTATTTTAGTTTAGGTCACTTCCCACATATGTATGACATATATATATTGTGAAAGATGAATGATTTATAATCATGTTTTATTATGAGCATTGATTATGCATGACATATTGAGGTTATTTATCCTTTGTTTATGATTATGCATTTTGATTATATTGACATATGTCTTGTTGTATTACATCCCACATACTTAGTATATTTCAAATGTACTAACGCATACTCTATGCCTACATTATATTACCATGTAGGGATCGGAGCTCCTTTTGATCATCCTCCACGTAGCTAGTTCGGTACTTCAGAGATAAGCATTGGTGAGTCCACAAGTCAAAGGATACTGTCTACCTTACTCTTGCTATTTTAAGATGTAATTATGTTAAACACTTGTTATTATGAGGGTGAGCCTGGAAAGTTTCTCGGCCCCCACTCTATTCCAAGTTAGTGGTGTTGTTGGATATTATGATGTATTAATATTATGAGCTTGATTCTTTTATACTTTAGTGACTATAAAAGACTTCCCTTAGCTCTGCATCCCTTTCATTATATATCTTGTTATTGTTTATTTTGCTTCCATGACCAAGGATGTGCGATTGACATGCTAAGAGGCTTATTTGGGATCCTTTTGGGTTCTCTATTCATCGTGTCACGTCTAGGCCCTACGCTTGGGTTGCCACAATATTATTCTTAAATTTTCATAGCATACTTGAAGGACCTCTGATGTCGCCTAAGCTACAACTCCTTTTTGAGGCTTAACCTAATCAAGGTTAGGGTCGAACCCAAATGCAATATGGTAGTCTTAGAAGAATTGTGTGCATTTGGGTTGATTAACCAACTTATCTCTCCAAAGGTGCGAGGGAAGGAGGGTTATGACAACTATAAAAAGTTATCCTAGACTAAGAAAAGTGTTAAACTACTTTAAAGAGGAACTAGAGTATTGTTTTCCCCATGATTCCCTAACTCAGTAGTACCAGAGAATCGAATTCTTTTCTAGTGTGTGGCATGCAGAACAGTAAGCTAAGTTCACCAAATCCTTGGCATAGGCAAGAGGTGAAATTCACTACGTGATTTGGTCCATCCCCGTAGTATGATATTACTAACCCTTACCTATTGTTATGATACAACCTCCCCTTGGCCCAGTCCAGTTGATTAGACGAGAAACATCAATCGATTTCTATTAATTAATCACTTTTCCTATTCATTACTACCTTGATCATGTTAATAATACTAGGTGGGTTCTAAGATTGGTCATCATTAAAAAGCATTCAATACGAAGAGAATTAATTAATACATGCATGCACAATTTTCAAGAATTACAAATTATCCGATTTCACCTTGTTAGTTCCTCATAGTTTCCATAACCTTAACTGTGGATTTAGCAACTCATGATCAATGTAAATACAAGACTTATGAATTTGAGTAACATTATTGAGCATCTACACGAGAGAATTAAGCAGAAGAAATCCGAACTCTTCAATGAGAATCACAAGATATAAATTGATCAATTTCAAAACACACCAGGTAGCTAGTAAGCAAACCAACACAGATCAATTTTAAGTTGAGGGTAATGCATGTGACAATGTAACTATGACAAGCGAAGTAGTTATTAACAAGCCACAATCACTACATTATTCTAATGTTAATAGTTTAATACAAGTGCCCTCAAAGAAAGAAGTCTCATATCTCACTCACAATGATATTTTCAAGTATAACCTTGGGACTATGCAAAATCATTCATTCTCACAAAAGGCATTAAAATATCATGCTCAATATCATATGTTTACTTGTATACTCACGACTATGACCTTTGACTACTTGGACTAGAATCACTTTAGGACATTACTAGCTTGTAACATAGGTTCAAGGGGCTTTGGTATGATATTTTGGGCATATACTGACTTAAGGCCCTCCTTGACACTGGATTTTTCCACACATTTGCCCTACCAACACTGTTACTTTTCATCTCATTCTCCCCTTCTCCTATTTCAAGCTTTTTTGGGTGCGTTATTCTCATATTCAACTTTTCGTCCAGTTTTTTCACAATATTTTTTCTTTTTAGTTCATTACTAAAGCATCACTCATTTTTCTTGCAGCAGTACACATTTTTTCTCCTTTTCTATACATCACTAACTTTTTCCTATCATTTTGAGTTTACCCTTACATCAGCCACCCTCAACTTAGGCTTTTGGCTTGAGTCGAGGTGCACAATATCCAACCTAGGAAGCATGGGCATTTTTGGTAGCCACCCTCAACTTAGGTTTTTTGCCTCAATCAAAGTGCACAATATTCAAGGTAGGACCAAGGCCAATTTTGAGATTTTAAATCTAATAAGGTCAGGTCACTTAGGCTTTTACAAAAAAGAGGTACATGTAAGTCTTAAACATTAGGATCAAGGGATTTTTCACATATTTGGTTGTTTATTTAGGCTAAGTGGACTATTATGAACAACGACCTAAGATCCTTTCCTAACCAACTAACCTACTGTCTAAGTCAGAGTAATAGGGCAAGTTATTAATTGAAATACAATATATGAATTTAGCAAACTAAGCTCACCCTCACATGGCACTAATTACACTATTAACACAGACTCTCACATCATGCTTTTTATCTCAATTTATCCTCACTTATCGTAACAAGCACTGTCAATAGAATTAAATATGCTGGTTGCTATCTAGACTAACTAAAAAATAAAAAAATTTGGTGGGTGTCATTTTTCATACAAAAAGCACAAAAATACATATATGTCATAGATATCAAAACTATATGCCACCAATACTACCTATACTTCATAAACATACTGGTTCAACAGAAATTAAATATCTATGAGGAAAAAGAACACTGGCAAGAAAACCCCTAGGATTCAAAATTTGGTGTAGTTATAGGACAAGGCTACTCAATCTTCACTGAGCCCTATAACTACAGACACCCCATCGAACAAGAGATGCATTGACCTCAATGGACATCAAAAATGCAAAATAAAGCATTAGGGTCAAAAAGAACATACCTAGGCACCAAAGTACCAGTGTCTGGCCACCTTCGACCTGCATAGTGGCCTCCTTAAGGGTAGAACCATGAGCAAAGGGATAAGCACCCCTCACCCTCTCGAGCTCTCGAGGAAATCTCATCTCATCCTACTTCCTTGACTGCCGCATGACAAGCTCTAGGTCCTAGTCCTCTATCATCCCCATATGCAACATCACTGTATCTAGATAATCATCAATGTGAGGCCTTATCCCATGAGAAAGTTGTGAAGGATCCTCAGGAACAAATAAATCCACCACCAGCACTGAGAGTGTAGTATATGAGAATGCCAATAGTGCGGCCCAAAGCTGCTATCATGTCATCCCGGAGCTACTGGATATCCATCTATAGGGTCGTCATATCTACTGGTCATGTTGTACTCAGGCTCTACTGGTGATGTCGCCCAAGTTACACCTCTTTTTAGAGGATAATGTGGTCACTGTCAAGAAATAAAAACTAACAAAGGTTAGGGTAGAACCTATATTGAATACATAGACTCAAGAGAATTCATTGATTACAATTCGAGTAGTTAACAACCTTACTTCCCCAAATGGGGGGTTGTAATAATCATGAAAAAAAACTAAACTAACCAACACAAGAGAGAAATCAATATGGAAAGAAACTAGGGTATTGTGTTCCCTATGACTCTCTAACTTAGTATTACCGGATAACCTAATTATTTTCTAGTGTGAAGCATACAGTATGGTAAGTTAAGTTCACCAAGCCCTTTGATCAAAGGTGAGAGGTGAATTTCACTATTGACTTGGCCTATCTCTATAGTGTGTATTACTAACCCTTTCATATTATCCCCAGTACAACCTTCCCTTGGCCCAGTTTGGTTGATTAGATGAGAATACATCAATCAAATCCTATTAATTAATCTCTTTTCCTATTCATTACTACCTTGGTCTAGTCAATAACACTTGGTGGGTTCTAATGTTGGCCACCATTAGAAAAATATGCAAAACAAAGAGAGTTAATTAATACATGTGTGTGCACTTTCCAAGAATTATGAATTATCCAATTTTACCTTGTTAGTTCTTCATGGTTCCCAAATCCCTGGCTGTAGAGCTATTCATGCTTTTTGTTAATGCAAGAATTATGAGTTGAAGAAACATAATTGAACTCTTAAACAATTGAACTAAGAACAAGCAAATCCAGCTTCAAAGAGAATCTCAAGATTAAAGATGAAATCAAAGTACAAGTATTCTCAAAGACTCTCCAATGTAATCTCACTATTTCTTCTCTCTAATTACTGAGATCTCTAAGTACTATGTGAAAACGTTTGAAAAATAATCCAAAAAAAACTATTTATAATAAGTAAAATACAGTCCTAAACATATTAGGATAACTGGTTTGTACGCCATGCGAAAGAGGTTTACGGGTCATATTGCATTCCACTGGCCATAATCGTGGTCTCCTGCAAAGATGTTTAAAATTTGGACTTCAAGTCTACGACACCTCTATATGACTCATAAAGTGGTTTATGACCCGTAAAGGGGTTTTGTCTGATGAATCTTCAGAAAGTCACATTCTCTGATCCTCAGGGCATGAACCATGGTCTAGGACTCGTAAATCATTCCATGACTCATCTGGATGTTCGTAAAACCAATTTTAGAAAATTAGCCCCACATTGGAATTGTTCACGAAACTACTTTATGACCCGTGGAATGGTCTACGACCCATAAAAGGTCTCATACTACATCAAAATTTAGCAACTTTTATATTTCTTCCCAAAATCAAGGCTAAACTTATAATCTTGCAAATATAACACAAAAACATTGAAAACCAACTAACACCTTATTGAGAACACACAAAATTCCATGTTTTAAGCATCAAAAGTATTGTATTTTGATAGTACATCAACATCATCAACATAAAATTGTTGCTAGTTCTCAAGCGACAGACTCAACCTATATAGATAATATAGTAACGCACAGACCTCAACCCAATGACATACATCAAATCAATCTCAATCTCAAAAATAGAATCAGATAGCCATCCACCAAACTAATACAGACTAGTGCATGTGACAACACAACTATAAAAAGTTAGATACTATCAACAATCCACAATCACTGAATAAGACTAGAACTAACGATGCAATGCAACTGCCCTCATAGAAAAAAGTCCCATATCTGACATTTAATGATGATTTCATGTATAACCTTGGGATATGCAAAATCATTTACTCTAAAGATATTCATGCATCATGCCTAATACCATAGGCTTGCCCCTATACTTATGACTAAGTCCTTCAACTACTTGAACTGGGATCACTTCAAGACTTTCTAGGCTTGTAATGTAGGCTTAGGGGGCTTTGGTTATGTAGTTTGGGATCATAGTGAGTAGAGGTCCTCTTTGACACTGCATGTTTTTACACTTTTGCCCTACCAACTCTGTTATTTTTATCTCATTCTCCTTTTCTCCTATTTCAACCTTTTTTAGGTGCTTTCTTTTCATTTTTCAACCTTTTGCCTTGCTTTTACACTTCATTTTTCTTTTGACCTCATGACTAAGGAATCATCACTTTTTTTTCTTGCACCTAGTACATGATTTTTTCCCTTTTTCTCTGTATCACCAACTTCCCCCCTATTTTTGTGTTTCTCCCTTAAACTAGCTACCCTCAACTTAGGCTTTTGGCTTGAGTTAATGTGCACAATATCAACCCTCAGAACCAAGGCCACATTTTATAGCCACCCTCAATTTAGGCTTTTTGTCTCAATCAAGGTTCACAATATTAAAGGAAGGACCAGGACCAATTTTAGAATTTTACAACTAACAAGGCTAGGTTAATCATAAGTTTGCAGAGAATAGGTATATGTTAGGCTCAATCATTAGAAACAAGGGATATACTACAATTTTGGTTGGTCATTTAGGCAATGTAGACTTTTTAGAATAGTGGCCTAAGATCCTTTCCTAACCTAATTAATCTATAGTCTAACTTAGAGTAGCGAAGGAACCTACAAAGCCATTTCCTCTAACGATCAAAAATTTAACTTTAAAGTTATAGTATTATCCTCACGGCTCTGGCATATGAGGCCCCACTAGGCAGAAATAGACCTCGAGAGCAAGTTCATCATGAGAGGCTGAGTATGGCACAACTAATACAACTATCCATGCATAAAAATACATCCCACAACTTTGGAAATTTGTTGAACTGTCAAGGGCACAAAAAAATTATATCCTTACTCAATTCTTGTTTGATTCTTGTTACACCAAAGGGTTCTAATGATTCTTGAAGAATGATCTAACTAATACCCAAAATTTAGATAATTCCAACATGCAAAGCCTTGATAGTCAAACATCTTCATTTCAAATGCCTGTAATGGGACTGAATGGATTAGATTCTCCAAGTCCTGAAGCTTCTAATGGATATCATGGGTCCAACTCCATTGGTAAAACTGACCGTGGAGCCCCTTCTGGCGATGGGGACAAAGGTCCAGTAGGTTTTGTGGGGCAAGGCATACCTCAATTGGTTCCAGGTACCAGCGCGCAACTTCTAGTAATTATAGCCCCAAAAGATAGTATCTCTGTTGTTCAAATTTTAAAACTAGGGTGTTTGTCAGACCCAAATGGCAAGGGGGAAATTCCAGCGAGATTTGATGGCCAAGAGACATACCAAAATGCAATTATCAACAACTTAGAGCTTGAGGTACCAAAAGCTCCTAATGGCAATGTTCAAATTGAAACTAATTTTGAAACTAGGGTTTGTACTGGTCCAATTGGAGGAAAAGAGGCTCCGGCAAGATTCGATGGGAAAGATGCAACTCAAAATGCAATTAGCAATGAGATGAAGCTAGGAGGGACAAAACCCCCCAAAAGTTAATGATCTAAATTTGTTTAATTTGAATCCTAGGGTTTTAGTTAGTCAAACTTCACCAAAATTGAATACACAAATGCAAGAGCTTAATATTGCAATTGAAGAGGATGACGATCCTATGAATACGATTTCTACTACGTCCAATAGTCTAAAGAATTTTGGGAAGCCTAATTCTATTGGGGAAACTCTACTGATCAAAATAATAGGCTAACAAACTCTATTGGGAAGCCAATAATGTTCTTCGCCAAGATGAAATTCCAGGTTCTGGAGATCCTAGTGAGAAATATAAGGAAATTTAGGGTACAAATTCTAAGGATTCAGAATCCTTAGCAAGTAAGGTTCCTAACTCTTCTCTGATGACTATTCCTTCTATTAGTAATTTTGATAAAATTAGGAATATTCCTAAGTCTGGGAATGATCATTCTGCAGTACCTAATACAACTAAGAATTTAGTGAGTGAAAAAGCTTCTAATCAAATAAAGACTGGGGATCATTCCAAAGTTGATGTTGCTGGTCTTTCTCACCAAAGCAAGGATAAGAAGGTAGATAAATATGATAATAGTTGGGGAGACAAAAAGCAAGAGTAATAAGATTGGTATAGATAATCCCAATCAATCTGTTCCTTAAGCTAAAATCCAACAACCTACACCTCTTGATCTTACCAAATTAACTTCTAATTTTCAAAGACAACCCAACCACATACACAACTCCAAGCAACAACCCACTTTTGATATTGGTATAAAAAACACAGCTCCTAATGCAAACAATTTTCTTGAAACACCCAGCTATCTGAAGCAACCCCTTTCACTGTTGTTCACTCTTATGCTACCAAGCTAAGAACTACTCAAGTAAAGAATGAAACTCCTATTAAGATTAGCCCCCCTTATATGTACTACTAGATAAGGTATGCTAACTGTCATTTTCAGAAAGGAAGACTTCATGAAAGTTAGCTAATAAATGCAGGTTCACTCTAGTTAGGAAGTTTTCAAATACTATGCCCAAGATTGAGCTTATTAAAAAATGTTTTATTAAGAAAACACAGCTAATAGGTGGTGTTAAAATTTCTCACTTCAGGGCAAGGAATATTTAGCTTGACATGGACAATGAGGAAGATCATTATACTATATGGAATAAGCAGAAGATATTTATTGAAGGGCAATTGATGAGGATTCAGCTATGGACCCCTTCTTTCACTCCGGAGAAAGTGACATCTGTAGTACCAGTATGAGTCACTCTACCTGAGCTCCCATGGCAATCTACAACAAGTAATTTATTTATGCTCTACTAGCCATTATTGGTAAAAATCTTTATCTGGATCCTACTTCAATTCAGAAAACCAGGGGTAGTGTGGCTAAAGTGAGAATACGATTAGATATTACAAAAAAACAAAGACAACCCCACATTTGGATGGGGACTGGAAAAAATGACATTACAATTGGGAGGTGGCAGGCTATTCAATATGAGGGGCTTCCTGATTGTTGTCTTTATTGAAAACACTAAGGGAATTTTGAGCAAGTTTGTAGTGTGAGACAAAGATAGGTGGAACGAAAAAAAGAAGGATTCTGAAAAAACCAAGAATGCCTCAGCTACTGGGAATACACCAACTGATCAGGTAAATCATTTAGTTAATCAATCTGTTACAAATACTACTAATGGTACTTCTGATGATGCTGGTCAAACAAGACAACAACCAAATATGAGCAAAGAAAAGGAAGTTGCACAATTGAATGAAAAGTCCCAAAATATGGAAACTAGAAAAAGAAGAACAATAATACTAAGCAAAATTAAGCAAATAAGCAATGGCAAGCAACATACCAAAAAGTTATTGAGAATACATTTCAATTAAATAATCAATTGAACAATGACCAAGGTAAGGGTAAAAAAGAAAAGAGTACCTCTATTGAGAGCAACAAGGATGAAATTATTAATCTTTTAGAGAGCACAAAGACAAATAGTCTTCCACATTCTCAGGAAAAAAGGAAAAAGATGTCCATGCAAAAGATAATACTTTGCAACAGTTGGAAGCTAGAGGCTCAGGTATTGACTTATCTATGCTAGAGGGGGTGGTGCCTGCTATCCAGCCTCAACCCTCCAATCCTTCTTTACATATGAATTTTGTTGTTGATATTCCCCTCCCTTGTTCCCCCTGTTATGGTGATTGATGAAGTCTGTAGGGTTGGAGAGGGTTTGAAGGAGAAAACTACTAATATGCAGGAAGGGAAACCAAGTGGTGGGAATCTGCCTCATGTTTTGCATGAGAACTCTGTCATTAACCATAGGATTGACTCTAGAATCCTTGCTACCACTTCTATACAAGTGCAGAGTCAACAACAACTTGTTACTCCTCAGCAGCAACCTGATTTGGTTTTTCTTATCCAGATATTTGGTTCTATGGCTAAGGATTTGGGTTTTTTTTCTAGTACTTGCATTGTAAGGTCTAAATCTAAGAAGAAAAAGATGAGTAAGAAGAGAAGGGTTGCTGAGAAAAAAATAAAAGAGAAGGAATCAGCTCAAGTAGTCTTGGATCAAGCTTCACCTGTAGATAACACTCCCATTTAGATAGTCTCTCCTGCTCAGAATGTTCAGAATCAAGACAAAGCTTCTAAGCCTACACAACTGAATGTACTCTCAAATCCACTCCTAACATGGTTCCTAAATTTAATGAGTATGGGATTTTAAATTCTGAAGATAAAGTTGATAAGGATAATCAACCTGTGGAGGATAATAAAGAGAATGACGATGAAGTCATTGAGTAGCTGACTAAAGTATTTTCCCTTCTAGTGATGGTTTAGAAGAGGAGGTGAAACAAGTGTCTAATGAGCAGGGTTTATCACCCAGGGTTTCCGGCAAACCAAGTTGAAATCCAAGAAGATGAGTCTTACCAAATCTGCCCCTATAGCCAGACCACATACCAGACTTTTTAGTTCAAAGTGTTCCCCATGATTAACAACCTAGTGTGAAATGTAAGGGGTATTAATACACAGGGAGTGATGGAAAGAATTATGGAACTCAAAGTCTTTCATCTTCCTTTTTTGCTATTCTGGAGCCTTTTTCAAACTGTTCTCAACTCGAAAACTTTAGGGTTCAGCTCAATATGGATTATTCTGTGTGCAATCCTAATAATAAAATTTGGTTGATATGGACTAAAGATGTGGACTCTAGAATCCTCTACAATGAAGATCAACACATCACTTGTGCCCTAAAATATGTGTTGTTTCCTCACTCTTTCATGATGACCTTTATTTATGCCAAGTGTAAGGATGTGCTCAGAAAACATCTTTGGTACATATTACTTCTTCATGCTAACATTGATAATCCTTGGTGTGCTATTGGAAACTTTAATGTGATCACTAGTCCTAAGGAAAAACTAGGAGGTGTTCCTTATAACATGAAGAAAAGTTTTGAATTTATTAGCACTATTGAAGCTTGTGGTCTCATGGATATTGATTTTAATGGTTAGAATTTTACTTGGTGCAACCACAGAGATGTGAACAATAGAATTGTGAAGAGATTATATAGGGCATTGGTTAATGATATATGGTTGGAAGATATGCCATATTCTTCTATTTATCACTTGCATTCTACTGATTCTAATCACACACCACCATTTTAGAAATGGTGGACAATCAAGCCAATCATATAAAGTATTTCAAATTCTTGAACTACTGACAGATCATGAATCTTTCATTAATACTATTAGTAGCTGCTGGAAAAATTTTATGGAAGGTAACCTTATGTAGGTGTTTCAATACAAGTTGAAGAGATTATCATCTACACATAGCAATTGGTGCAAATCTACATTCAAGCATATTTATGCCTAGGTGAAAGAGTTTGAAGAAAGAGTTAGAGTTGTTGAGGAAAACTTGATTAGCTCCCATACTTATTATGATAGGGCTGCTTTGCATCTAATTAATGCTGAATATATTAAACCTCTCAAGCTTGAAAGTTCTTTGCTCAAGAAAAAGACCCAGTTTCATTTGTTCCAAAAGGGTGTTGTGAATTCCAGTTATTTCCATGCTCTAATTAGGGGTAGAAGGAGAAGATTGCACATTTACACCATCCAAGATGATGAAGGGAACTGGTTTCAGGGTGATGAGGAGATTGCTATTGCTGCTTGTAATAATTTTTAGAGCATCTTTACTGGTGAAGACAAGTATATTCAGGATCAGACTCATCATTGTATTCCCTATATATTTATTGATGATCAGAATAATAGTGTACAGAATATGCCCACTATGGATGAATTGAAAAGGGTAGTGTTCTCTATGATTCCTAGTTCGGCTGCAGGTCCTAATGGTATGAATGGTAAATTTTTCAAGACTTGTTGGGATATCATTAAGGGAGATCTGTTCAATGTCATCCAAGCTTTCTTTAGTGGTCAAGTTATTCCAAAGTACTTCTTTCGTGGTTGTTTGGTTCTACGCCCAAAAATTAACCATCCTAATAAAATCTTTGAGTTCAGAC
>DF357855.1:95622-108628 GCA_000787875.1 Solanum virginianum | reverse complement strand
AAATCTTTGAGTTCAGACCTATCAACCTTAGTAATTTTACTAGTAAGATTATTTCTAAGCTGCTCTGTCAAAGACTTGCCACTATTCTTCTAAACTTGATCTCTCTTAATAAATAAGTCTGGCTTTGTTAAGAATAGGAGTATTTCAAAGTACATTATGTTGGCTCAAGAGATCATTCATCATATAAAGAAGCCTAATAAAGGTGGTATGTTGTTATTATGTTTGATATGGCCAATGCATATTACAATGTTTCTTGGTCTTACACTTCCCTAGTTTTAAGAAGAATAGGGTTTGGAGAGACTTTCATTTATATGGTGTGGAGGATTATCTCTAACAACTGGTACTCTGTTATTGTTAATGGCTCTAGATATGGATTATTTCATTCTACTAGAGGTAGTTGAAATCCAAGAAGATGAGTCTTACCAAATCTGCCCCTATAGCCAGACCACATACCAGACTTTGGACCCACAACTTAAGAGCATTGATATGGGCATCTATGACTGTTAGATGGTCCTAGGCCCACAACTCAAAAGCATTAATACATGCATCCATGGCTGTAAGTCAATTCTGAATAGTAGCAATCGTTAGTGCCTGCATGCGTCCCTCAGACTCCGTAATATACTGGCCAACCGAGGGCTTGATCTTTTAAAGTAATTGAGTAACTGATACTTAGTGTAGGCTAGTGGCTGCACTAGGGCCTGAATGGATGCGGCAGACATGCAAACCATGTCAACTGATATTGCCTGTGTAGAAGTGGCTTATGATGCAGAAGTAGTAGTAGTGGGCCCTCGCTCCATAACTATTTCACTATATGGGGGCCTCTCCTTTGTAGTAGCAGTAGTAGTGGTGGTGGGTAGAGCCTCGGGAGGTGGCTCTAACATGAACATCTTAGCATAAAAGTTGGCTGGTGTGGTGCTCGCTAGAGTGCCACCAGTTCTCCTCAACCTTCATAATGTTGGTATCCAAAGTACGCTCGACCTTAATCAGTGAGTCTAGCTGATATGGACTGCCCACCCCCGACTCTAGGCAAAGTTTGTCGATCAAACAAGGAAAGGGAATGGAGGTAGACCTCTTCAAGGCTGCCTCATGGATCTGGTCTGGGATAAGGCTGGCCGAATCCATCTCATAGCTAGCCAAGATGCTGGAAACTAGAATAGCATGGCCAGCGTGAAGGTATTATCTGCAAGCATCGTCTGGATCCATGACCTCACAATAACCCACAAAAATTTAGTGGGGTAGCTAAGGGAGGCCTTTACAATAGCCTCAGAAGACATGGATGCCATGCAAGATACGGATCCTGCTCAGCAACCTCTCCTACCACCCATCTCATCAAGCTAGTTCTACAGCTCTTGTCTCTCATCCGACCTTCGTCCCTAGTTTACCCCAATCTATAGTTGTACTTTACTATCGATTTGAGGGATGGGAACTTGGGCCCAAATAGCATATGATGGATGGTAGTGTCCAAAATATCCACCTACCAACCCTTCAATCTCATGTGTGTCAGTCTAGGTTGAGTGAGGGGATTCTTCCCTTTAAGAAGACTGCTAAGTACTTTGGCTACCTAAGATGCATAGAACACATGAACCATGGATGAAGAGTACCTCCTTTGTGCTTTGGTCAGCCACTAGAGCCCGTATCTATTGATGATGACCTAGAGACCGAGGACACTATTTAATCTGAATGAAATGATCTGGGGCTCCTAAAAAATAGAGCAAGCTGGTTTGGCTCACTCATTACTCTGTACGCCCTTAGTGTAGATGTCCCACATGCCCGCAACACACCATTGACTAGTGAGAGCATCTAGAGGTGATGGTGATTCCTATGGTGGTACGACCGATGACTTTGTCTCTAATGCATCGCTGGATCCTAACTCTGAGCCTGACTCCTCTCCAAATGGAGTCATATGAATGGAGCTATTATTATTGTTGTCTCCCTCGTCAAATTGGGGAGTACGAACAACAATAGCCCTGGTCTGGGCCTGCCCAAGTCTGGTCATAGCCCATGTCTGTGGTCTATCATCTTCCTGGTTACGTCGGACACTGTGCTCCTCAACTGATCCACTAACATCAGGTGTATCCTGCTCCCCCGAGGTCTCATCCTTGAGCCTCCTTTTCAAGTCTCGAATATCCTCACATATCGACTTTGGGGCCATAGTACTTGAAATATACATATTTAACAAGAAAGGTTAGAACCATAAATCAAGAAAAAAAAGTAAAATTAAATTAGACTTGGTTACAGACTATGAAGGCACTTCTATGGGCCGTAGTGAAAACTACGAGTCATAGAAGGCTCTCGTAGAAATAGTGTCCACAACTCTTTCTTACTGGAATGGCATCTACAAGACCAGGTATGACTCGTAGAAGATCTATGAGTCATAGACTGAGTTGTAGAAGATCTTTGACTCAGAGATGTGTTCTACTGTATAAATATGTATAAATATTTGTAGGCAGGGATCTACAAGACTTGTCTACCAGTCGTAGAATATTCTACAACTCATAGAAGGTCTCATGTGATAGATTCTCCGAAACATCAGGTTTCTGGATTTTCAAACTAGGGGAAATTACGGCTCAAGGAAATTTTTACTACTTTTCCACTATTTTTAATATTGCTTTATTGTCAAAATGGCCCTTAGTCCCTTTCTGTTAGTTTTCCTCAAATTATTTCCATTAAATACCTATAAATGCTTAAGATGCTTGAGATGGCTTGGGTGAGGTGCCTTGTGCTATCTCATTCGTCGTGTGATGACTAGGTTCCAAGGTCAGGTCATTAGAACGTTGTCACGACCCAACCCTGTGGGCTGTGACTAGTGCTCGAATTGGGCACCCAAACACAATCACAAAGCCGAGTTACACAACATATATATATATATATATATATATATATATATATATATACACGGACCGACAAGGCCTCCATGGTGGGTGTAGCCGTCCAACAAACACATCATACGAGTCAAATCAAAGGACTGGGCATAACCTACACATATATCAACAAACCTCTAAACAAACTGACAGAATCATAGGACGGGACAACGCCCTACCGTACCCCTGAATAAATACATACAACATAACGAATCAAAGTGTATATATATACCAAAAGTGGGCTCCGAATTAGGGGGAGCACTCCAAATAGCAGAAGAGTATCCTAAACTGGTAGGTCACCAAACTGTACGTCAGTATCTCTGGGCATGAAATGCAGCCCCCGAAGAAGGGGGGTCAATACTAAATATGTACTGAATATGCAAAGCAAAATGTACAGAATATAAATCTGAGTAAAAATCAAAACCAAAGTATGGAAGGTAAATGCATATTCGAATATATCAAAAAATTTTCTTACAAAATACCAATCATACATATGGCACAGGAACTATGGTCGCCCGCCCGTTAATAGCGCCATAACACAGCATAACATTAGAAAGTTGCAAATCTCTGAATCCCCATCACATATCACAAAGTGGCATAGTTCCAAACATAGTAGAAAGCCTAATCACAGCATACAGCCAAGAAAAGCGGAACCCGGCCCTTGGGCGAAGCTCGATCCGCCGAACACAGCATAACACCAGAGTATATCATAACGCGCATGATAACCAATCGGCCCGAGAATCGCTGAACGATATCATAATAGGCACGAGTGGAGTAGTGAGTAATTATATGTATAAAATCATGGTCATAAATCCAAAAGATAAGCAAAATAATCATATTTGTGATTGGAAGCATAATTATTACATATTCTTTGAAAAGTTACTAAAATTATATGAAGGACATCGCTGGACCCACGGACGGGTGGAGACTCAAATTGGCCCACCTTATGGAGAACATACTCGTCCTAGACATATAAACTCCTATGAGGAATTTCAAAGCAATGCGAGCCTTTCTGTAAAAGTTACGAGCGTTTGTAGTTTAGAATTGTAAATAAATAAGTTCTTTCAAAACTAAAAAAATTTCACATACCTTTTGCAACTTATAAATTCCAAAAACATAAGAATCAATGTTATGACACATTAACACAAGAATACTAAAAAATAAATACGGATCATAAACATGCTCAGATTACGGAAATAGAGTTTTCTCGAGGCTCGTATCATAGCCTATTATAACTAAGACATGCCGAAAAGGAAGGTTGCTTTACACACCTCAAACGCTCTCCAAAATAATTCAAACGCAAACCCAATTCCAACTTATACTTCGGACTGCCCAAGGTCTACAAACAAGTCATAAAAATGCCAAACAATTAGCTAAAAACTTGTTTTGGGCATTAAATTCCAACTTTGCCCTTAATTCTACAAATATTTGGGCAGCATTTCCCATGAAAATAGGCCGCCCCGAGAATTCAACTTGGCCCAATTAATCAACAACAACAACTACTATAACAACAACCTAGCAACATCAATAATCAATTCGAAAGGCAATATAACAACAATAGCTCTCTTTATCCTCATTTAACAATATTCATAAATCTAGTTAGCACACCAACATATACATATGGATGATTATCAATCATTCCTTCACCGTACTAACTAGGCATTAATTCATAGTTCCAACATAACACAACACAACATACATATACCCTTCAGCCCAACACCCTCACACACCCAACTCACTTCTAACATTCCATATTTCAAGATTTTCCTCCATTTTAACATACTACAACATGCTTACAACCTTTATAACACATAAAACAAGATCAAATCTTACCTTTCCACTTTAACCCACAAATAGGCTAGGGTTTCCAAAGGTGAGAAAATAGATGGTTAATTGCTCCAATAACACTTTCATGCTACTTAGGGACCTCAATATAGTAGGTTTACATTAACAAATAATTTTTGGAATGGATAGAAAAGATTTCTAATATTTCTTGTGCTTGGCCGAAACTCCTTGTGAGTTTTTTTCCAACTTTACTTCTTATTTTTCTAAGTATGAAATGATAAGAGATAAAGGGGTCATCTCTTATATATAGAGCAAGAATTGATTAGGTGTCCATGGCCCACCCATCTATTGTTCCAATTGGATATTAGCACAAACTTATGTGGGCACCACCTAATTAATTAATGATCTCCAACTTTTAAAAATTCCACTTTTGGTCCCAAACTTTTCCTAATTGATCCAATGAAGGACATATGGGTTCTAACATCCTCACCCCCTTAGAACATTCCTCCTCAAATATTAAACCAGCATTATGAGTCAAACAAACAATTTGGGGGAGTTTCCTTTTTTCAATTATCATAACAACACATTTATTGGTCAATAATATTTTTATCAAGGAACAAAGTCAAGCAAAGAATTAAATTACCTGTAGGCACTGAAAATAGGTGAGGATACTTTTTCTTCATCTGCTTTTCAGCTTCCCAGGTCATTTCCTCTCGGTGGCTATTTCGCCACAGCACTTTAACGGAAGCCACATCCATATTCCGTAACCTTTTCACCTGACGATCCAATATGGCTACGGGCTGCTCTTCATAAGCTAGTTATTTTGTGACTTGGATATCATCCATAGGGAAGACTCTGTAAGGGTCGCCAATACACTTACGAAGCATAGAAATATGAAATATCGAGTGTACCTCTTCCAAATAAGCTAGCAGATCTGATTTATAGGCAACCTTACCTATTCTACGAATAAACTGATATGGCCCAATATATCTTGGACTGAGCTTTCCCTTCTTACCGAACCTCATAACACCTTTCATAGGTGACACTTTAAGAACAATCCAATCACCAATCTAAAACTCTAAATGTCAATGATAATTATCTGCATAAGATTTATGCCGACTCTGAGCCACTAACAATCGCTCCCAAATGAGTTTCACCTTATCCACCGCCTACTAAATCACGTCTAGGCCAATCAACTTAGTCTCTCCAACATCAAAGCAACCGATCGGTGATCTGCACTTCCTGCCATACAATGTCTCATAAGGTGCTATCTGAATACTGGAGTGGTAGCTGTTATTATAAGAAAATTCAATAAGCGGCCATATAATGCCTCACAAGGTGCTATTTGAATACTGGAGTGGTAGCTGTTATTATAAGTAAATTCACTAAGCAGCAAATGATCATCCCAGCTACCTCTGAATCAATAATGCAGGCTCGTAACATATCTTCCAATGTCTGAATAGTGCGCTCGGCCTGTCCATCAGACTGGGGATGGAATGTTGTACTGAGACTCACCTGTGTCCCTAAGCCTGCCAAAAATGATTTCCAAAAATTTGCCGTGAACTGGGAACCTCTGTCGGAGATAATAGAAATGGGAACACCATGACGTCGCACAACTGCCTTGATATAAAGCCTAGCATAGTCCTCAGCTGAGTAGGTAGTCCAGACCAGAAGAAAATGGGCTGATTTTGTCAGTCAATCAACAATAAACCTAATGGAATCATACCTCCGTGGAGTGCAATGTAAACTTGTAATAAAATCTATATTAATGATCTCCCACTTCCACATCGATATTTCCATTTCCTATAATAGCTTACCGAGCTTCTGGTGCTCAATTTTAACCTGCTGACAATTTGGACACTAAGCGACGAACTCTGCTATTGTCTTTCTTCATACCATTCCACCAGTATAAACATCTAAGATCATGGTACATCTTCATCGACCCTGGGTGAATAGAATCTCTTTATCCTCATTTAACAATATTCATAAATCTAGTTAGCACACCAACATATACATATGGATGATTATCAATCATTCCTTCACCGTACTAAGACACAATGTGCCTCGCCCATAAGCTGTTACTGCAAACTCGCGACATTAGGTACACACAACCTGCCCCTGAATAATAATATTCCATCAGAGGTAAGTTCAAACAAGGTATTTCCCTTTTTAAGGGTTGTGTCTCTATACTAGCCAGAATAGGATCCTCGTACTGACACTGTTTAATCTCTTTTGTAATGAAAGATTCAGCCATACCTTGAACAGAAACCCCAACATCTATAAAATTAACCAAACGAACTCCAAGACTAGCCAGCTGATGAATATCATGGACCATCTCTCTCCTCTCCAAAGGTGTGTCTGCTAAACTGCCCATGGACTTGCGGCTAAGTGCATCTGCCCCAACATTAGCTTTCCTAGGATGGTAGAGAATATCAACATCATAATCTTTCAGCAACTCTAACCACCTTTGCTGCCGCAAGTTCATCTCCTTCTGATTAAAGATGTAGTGGAGGCTCTTATAATCAGTATAAGTATAAATATCAATGTGAACCCCATATAAATAATGTCTCCACATCTTCAAAGCATGAATCATCGCGGCTAGCTCCAAATCATGAATAGGATAATTCTTTTCATGTTTCCTCAGCTATCGGGAAGCATAATCTATCACCCTACCATGCTGCATCAACACATACCCCAAAACAACACCAGAGACCCATCTGGACCCTCGGGAAGAGTTAGGACTAGAGTCGTAGTCAACTTCTCCTTTAGCAACTGGAAACTATGATCACAAGCATCAGACCACTGGAATTTCACTCTTTTCTGAGTTAGCCTTGTCAATGGCGCTAAAATGGAAGCAAATTTCTCCATAAATCTCTGATAATAACCAGCTAATCCCAGGAAGCTGCACACCTCTATCAGTGTCATAGGCCTAGGCCAATTCTTACGACCTCAATCTTCTGGAAATCTACTCGGATGTCGTCAACTCCTATTATATGCCCCAGAAATGCCACTGAAGACAGCCAGAATTAATATTTAGAAAATTTAGCATATAATTTCTGGTGCCAAAGTGTGCCAAGTACCATCCTCAGATGATCTGCGTGCTCCTCTTCTGTCCGAGAATAGACCAAAATGTCATCAGTAAACACGATCACAAATATATCCAAGAACGGTCTGAATACCTAATTTAGTGAAGCCGCCTAACGGTCTGAATATTTGATTCATAAGATCCAGGAATACTGCCGGAGCGTTCATCAACCCAAAAGACATAACTCTAAATTCACAATGTCCATACCGGGTCCTGAATATTGTTTTGGGAAATCCTCCTCCCGTACTCGTACCTGGTGGTAACCCGACCATAGGTTTTGTTTTCGAGAAATATTTAGCTTCCTGCAACTGGTCAAACATATCGTCAATCCTGGGGAGGGGGTATTTATTCTTTATTGTTACCTTATTTAGCTGTCGATAATCAATGCACATCCGCAGTGATTTATCTTTCTTCCTTATAAATAATACCGGAGCTCCCCAGGGTGATGTACTAGGCTGAATAAAACTAATCACCAATAGATCTCTCAGTTGTTCTTTTAATTCCTTTAACTCTGCTAGCTGGCCAATGCATAAGTGCGGTTCGAAGTACTTCTAGACTCAGGAACTCCACCACGACCCCTAGCTCGGCTAGGTAATGCTGGTATACCTCGCCCCACAAGTTGCATAGCTACAGAGGATGAAGATGAACCACCGGCTGACCCGGTAGACTAAGCTGAACAGCCTGTACAACCTCTAATCGGACATTCTCTCCTCTGGTGGCCTTGACGGCCAAACATAAAGCAAGCACCGATGGCACGAAAATACTCCCCGGTGTGTCGTCTTCCACAGTAAGAACACAGAGGTCTAGGTGGTCTCATCTGGCTGCTGGAGCCTCTGTCCAACTGTGAGCCTGAAACCCTAGAACTCGGGCCTGCCCCTGAATAACCTGTGCCCTCTGATCTCCTACTGGTGAACTATGGGGGTGTACCCTATACTGGCTGGAGAGGGTGTCTACTCTGCTGCTGCTGAGGCTGGTGCCCTCTGATCTCCTACTGGTGAACTATGGGGGTGTACCCCGTATTAACTGGGAGGATGTCTACTCTGCTGCTGCTGAGGCTACCTATCTCGAAAATCCCCTGAATACCCAGATAACCTGGATATCTTAGGTTGGCCCCTGTCATCACCCTATCAGGCTGACGCCCCCTATGTCAGTCCTCCATGCCCTGGGTGTGGGCTTGAAAACGAGCGATATCCATACCGGTCTAGGCTGCCATCACCAAGCAACTATCAACATAATATTGATCCAGCCCTACTATATACTATTGCATTCGGTCAATCATACTAGCAATATGTGTAGGCGCATATCTTGCCAACGAATTAAACCCCAAGTTGTACTCCCTGAGTGGCCTGTCCCGCTGCATTTGTTGGACAAACTCATGGGGGTCCTCTGCTGGTCAGGACCCGAAGAACTCTGGTGGCCTGCATGTCAGGAAAACACGAGCCCTCGAACTGTCACGATGGCCTATCTGATCACCGCCTACGCCCTGTCTATGGGCCTATCCTGCTACCAGTCGGGTCAATAGTTGGACCACCTCTAGCATGTCCCCAATCTTTGCACCAAGCTGAGGGGCTGGAGGCTCTGGTACTTGAACCTCGAGAGCTGATGGTGTAGCCAAACTAGCTATCGGGGGGGCAATACCGGGCTTACTCTGGGCACGAGCCCTAGTAGTCACCCGAGCTCGACTGGTCTCACTTTTAGATGTGAACACATCGAAAAATAAGACTCTACTAGACATGGTTTGCGGACATTCTGAGGATGAACTACTCTGATACCACTTCTGTCATAAACCAAACCCGTGGGCCATGACTAGTGCCCGAATTGGGCACCCAAACACAATCACAAAGCTGAGTTACAATCAAATGTTTTTAAAAAATTCTATCCCAAAATAACCCTGCACATTAGAAGGTACCAATAAAGGCCATATAGAGCCAACAACCACAACAACATATATATATATATATGCGTGCAGACAAGGCTGTCATGGCAGGTGAAGCCGCCTAACAAACACATCATACATGTCAAATCAAATGGACTGGGCACAACCCACACACATATATCCACAGACCTCTAAACAAACTAACAAAATCATAGGACGGGATAGGGCCTCGCCGTACCCTTGAATAAATACATACAATGTAACGAACGAAAGTATATATATGTACATTAGTACCTGCGGGCATGAAACGCAGCCCCCGAAGAACGGGGGTCAATACGAAATATGTACTGAATATGTAAAGCAGAATGTACATAATATAAACTAAGTAAAACTCGAAACCAAAGTATGTAAGGTAAATGCATATCCAAAAATATCAAAAAAAATCTACTTTCAAAATACCAATCATGCATAGGGCATAGGAACTATGGTCGCCCGCCCGTCAATGGTGCCATAACACAGCACAACACTAGAGAGTTGCAAATCTCTGAATCCCCATCACATATCATAAAATTGCATAGTGCCAAACAAAGTAGAAAGCCCAATCACAGCATAATGCCAAGCAAAAGTGTAACCCGGCCCTTGGGCGAAGCTTGGTCTGCCGAACACAGCATTATACCAGAGTGTATCATGACGCGCATGACAACCAACTGGTTCGGGAACCGGTGAATGATATCATAATAGGCACGAGTGGAGTAGTGAGTGATCATATGCATAAAATCATGGTCATAAATCCAAAAGATAAGCACAATAATCAAATTTGAGATCGAGAGCATAATTATTACATATTTTTTTGAATGTTACTAAAATTACATAAAGGGCATCGCAGGATCCATAGACAGGTGGAGACCCGAACTGGCCCAACATGGCACGAAAATACTCCCCGGTGTGTCGTCTTCCACAGTAAGAACACAGAGGTCTAGGTGGTCTCATCTGGCTGCTGGAGCCTCTGTCCAACTGTGAGCCTGAAACCCTAGAACTCGGGCCTTCGTCCTAGATCATACAAACTCGTACGAGGAATTTCAAAGCAATCCGAGCCTTTCTGTAAAAGTTACGGGGATTTGTAGTTTAGAATTGTAAATAAATAAGTTCTTTCAAAACTAATCCAATTTCACATACCTTTTGCAACTTATAAATTCCAAAAATATAAGAATCAATGTTATGACATATTAACTCAAGAATACTAAGAAATAAATATGGATCATACACATGCTCGGATTACGGGAATAGAGTTTCGTCGAGGCTTGTATCATAGCCAATTTTAACTAATACATGCCGAAAAGAAAGGTTGTTTTACATACCTCAAATGCTCTCCATAATAATCCAAATGCAAGCCCAATTCCAATTTATACTTCGGACTGCCCAAGGTCTACAAACAGGTCATCAAAATGCCAAATAATTAGCTAAAGACTTTATTTGGGCATTAAATTCCAACTTTGCCCTTAATTCTACAAAAAAATGGGCTGCATTTCCCCTGATAATAGGCCACTCCGAGAATTCAACTCGGCCCAATTAATCATCATCAACAACAACAACCTAGCAACATCAATAATCAATTCAAAATGTAATATAACAATAATAGCTCTCTTTATCCTTATTTAACAATATTCATAAATCTGGTTAGCACACCAACATATACATATGGATGATTTCCAATCATTCTTTCAACCTACAATGATCATAATATACTAACTAGGCATTAATTCATAGTTCCAACACAACACAACACAACACAACATACATATACCCTTCGCCCCAACACCCTCACACACCCAACTCACTTCCAATATTCCATATTTCATGATTTTCATCCATTTTAACATACTACAACATGCTTACAACCTTTATAACACAAAAAACAAGATCAAATCTTACCTTCCCACTTCAACCCCACAAATGGGCTAGGGTTTCCAACGGTGAGAAAATAGACGGTTAATTGCTCAAACAACACTTTCACACTACTTAGGGATTTGAATATAGTAGGTTTATATCAACAAATAATTTTTGAAATGGATAGAAAAGATTTCCAATATTTCTTGTGCTTGGCCGAAACTCCTTGTGAGTTTTTTTTCCAACTTTGCTTCTTATTTTTCTAAGTATGAAATGATAAGAGATAAAGGGGTCATCTCTTATATATATAGCAAGAATTGATTAGGTGTCCATGGCCCACCCATGTGTTGTTCCAATTAGATATTAACACAAACTTATGTGGGCACCACTTAATTAATTCATGATCTCCAATTTTGAAAAATTCCACTTTTGGTCCCAAACTTTTCCTAATTGATCCAATGAAGGACATACGTGTTCTAACAAATGTTTCCCAACTTATGAACTATACAGAGCAATTGAAGATAAAAAGAAGAGAGAGCAAGCTAGGGAGTCCAAGAGGGTTCGAGTTGATGGTGGTAGATTGCCCCACCAAAGGTTAAGAAAAATGGTGGAAATCATAAATTTCATAGTGAAAAAAGTAATTCAAATAATGTTCATCCGTTCTATGGCTCTAAGATTCAAAAAGGACAAAGGGGAAAATCCTAAGTCTCAAGAGGGAGGTTCGGGTGTTCAACCAATATGTACTTGTTTGAAGTGTTAGAAGTCCCATAAAGGAGAATGTTTGGATAGCTCCATATAGTTTAGATGTGGTAGATCTAATCATCACCCCAAAGATTGTAGGAGTTGTGGTGGTGGCGGTGCTACAAGGCCTCAAGGCCAAGTGGCTCAAGGTGGAAAAGCTCAAGGCCATGGCTAACATTCTAATAAGTACTATGACCTCCATATGAGGCAAGAGGGCAAGGAGACTCCTGGAATTTTCACCCGTATGTTGAAAGTCTTTAATTGTGATGTATATGCATTAATTGACCCGAGTGCCAACTTATCATTTGTTACTTCGTTTCATACTATGAGATTTGATGTGTACACCCAAATCTTGCTAGATCTTTTTTTGATTTTGTCATGACCCAAGCCTAGGGCCTAGGTGTGACATGGTGAATGGAAACCCAAGGGTACCCCAAAAAAGTCTCATACCATAATTTAAGCACATACTTTGTTGCTGAATAGAAAACAAGCATCAACAAATCATTGTAGGGAAATCAGTGGTTTGGACTCACGCTTTGGAGATAGAAAAGGGAAAGGGACTTCCATAAAATATCTCAACAAATAGCGGAGGGTAAGTATAACTCAAGTTATGGGCAAGTAGGGTTTAGGACTTTTATGATATGCCATCAACAATAACATCAAGCACATCATAAAAGGAACAAGGACTAAGGGACAAGTCCTCATAAAAGCTTAAACATAACATAGTGCATACATAGCATAAGTATCCAATATCACCTCTAGTTATGAGTA
>DF357855.1:39793-82749 GCA_000787875.1 Solanum virginianum | reverse complement strand
ACGTTTGGCGTTTGAATGATACAACTGGACTCTTGGAATGTGTAGGAGTATTTGAATGTGTTGAGTATGGGTGTGATGTGTTGCTGGCCCTGTTTTTTAGTTTTGGTAAGGGATAAGGTTCATTAGCGAGTTAATGAAGTTGTGTGGTTTGAAATGACTTCTTGTTACTCCATGAGTGTTGTTGTTGTTGTTGATTAAATGGGGTCAAGTTGGAACCCGGGGATGGTATTTTTTTAAGGGGAGATGCTGGGGAAATTTTTGTAAAATCTTGGAGAAAGTTTAGTAATTGATAATGTGTGTTATTATGATAATTATAGACTATCAACCAACTTTGACAAGTTTGAGCCTTAAGGAATTTGACTAGTTGAGCCTTAAAGAAATTGACTAGTTTGAACCCACTCTATTCTAACACTTTGAAAAAGATAGAAGAACTTAAAGTGAATTATGTATATATGTCATTGATGTTAAATATGAATAATTCTTCACTATTCTGGAATCTCAATAATTCCAATTTAAATGTGATCCTAAGTATTTCCTATATTGTTGTGAATTCAAGTAATATAAGTTCTTGTAATTCTTTTAAAATGCACAAGTTTGCCAATTTTAGATAATTTGGAAAGTAAGTATTATTTTGACCTCCAAAATGAATAAATTGATATACTCAATGTATTGTTCTTCCAAAAATAAATATTTTGGTACAAGTAAGGTTATTTTCCAATTATGATCATGTAACTAAGTTTGAATTTGAGAAATAACTTTTTAGGCATAATGATCCTTTTTAACTCTTCATAAAGAGTCCAAAAATCTATAAATTCATGACAACATGGAAGAATTGGGAAATAAGCTTGGTAATGAACTTTAAAGGAGTAATTTGATTTGATAAATGCATTGTCTCCAAATATGAGCTTGTAACTAAGTTTGAACTCAAAAAGTGGCTTTTATGCATATGCCCCTCATCTACTCTATTCGTGCCACTATAATTTCGTTCACCGGTTCCCGGGCCGGTTATGGTCGTGCGTAATATACGTTATATATACATATATTTTTTGAAGTTTGTTGGGTACGGCGGGGTCGGCTTGGCCTATGGGTTGGCTTCGCTTAGTTGGTGTTGAGGTGAGATTGGGCCTTTGGTTTGGTGGCTTTATGTCACATTTATTATAGGATAACTGAGTTCAGGGACGCCGGCTCACTTATCCTACATTTGTACTTTGTGTTGGAGATTTGTTAGAGATTTGAACTTTCTGGTGTGATGTTGTGGTATGGTGCAAGTATGGAGGTCGTTATCGTTCCTGTCCGATATACATTCTTTTGACATTTGAAAAATCCAAAAGAAGATATTTTGTCTGATATTGCATATGAGTTCGATTCCCGTACTTCTGTTGATTATTATACTCAGTTATATTTGTGCTTTTCGCTTTACATATTCGGTACGTCTTTCGTACTGACCCCCTTTCTTCGGGGGGGCTGCATTTCATGCCCGCAGGTTCAGACGTACAGGGTAGAGGACCTCCAGCTTAGGACCTCCATTTGCTGTCTGAAGAGCTCCTTTACTTCGGAGCCACTTTTGGTATACCTACTGTGCTAACATTTTGTATTATATTCAGTTTGGGTATGACGGGGCCCTGTCCCATCTCGTCTGTCAGTATGTCTGTATAGAGGTCTGTGGACTCCTGTGAGCATGGGTTTTATCAGTTAGTTTGTATATTATGTTTATATGTTGAGAGTTGGAAACATATCAGTCAGTTAGATACTACTTTTGTTTGTTGTGTTTGTTGGGCGGTTTAACCACAGCGGTGACCTTGTCGGCTTGCACATATATGGATATGTATGTTGATCTGTCTATTCTGTCTGTTGGAGTTTTCTGATTTTAGGTGGTTAGTCAGTAAAATAGAGGAAACTCTGTCAAAATTTCTGTAAATGGAATAGTAACTATTATCTGAGTTTGGCTTAGAAATTATGTTTGGGTGCCCCAATCGGGTGCCAGTCACGGCCCATAGGTTGGGTCATGACAGTTAATGGTCATGTCTAGTTTTGTATTGTGTACCTCACTAGATCTATGCATCAATGTGACGAATTCTATTTTGAATTGATTAATACTTAGACATACTAGCATGAGAATATCAAGGATATCATCTTTCTAGCTTAGACATGAAAACATAAAATTCATCTCATAAAACCACTAATTTCATAATATCTCATGGCATCAACGTTCATACTTTGAATATCATATAATAACTACATAATAGAAACCTTGAAATCAATTCATGCAATTTCATTCAATAGATGAAGATTCTCAACCTAAATCATGCTTGATAGGGTAAATGGAAAGTATCCATAAGGAATCAATCACTGAAACTTGAAGGATTTAGCAAGATAACTTTTAGGACTCCATGGGTGGAAGAACCCATGGACGAAAGACCCACATTCATTTGAACCTTGAAACTTTAATGAAAAAGGCTAGGAGAAGCTTGAGGAACTTTTTGGAAGCATTGGCTTCAATAGAGGAGGCTTGAACCCTAAGGAATTAGAGGAACTTGATAAAGGAATTTTAAAGAGATTTTGAAAGTGTTTTGAGAGAGATTTAGGGTAAAAATAGGAAAGTTTTCGAATATTTACATATATAATAGTTTTGAGTTAAGTCCCAATCTATTTCACTGAATGAAGAAAATGTTCAGAATATTTTATACATAAAGAGAAGACGGGCACAACATGCCTTGGTTCCCGCACTATGTAATTTTGTGTGAAGTTTAATTTCTCCCTCTATTATGGCTTAGGAATGAGTTTTTTCCACTTTTGTACTATGGGGGAACAAGTCGGATACATGGCTTGGTCGCGTACCTTTATTAAAGTTGCAATTGCATGCGAAAATTTATTTTTCGCTACGGGTGACCTAAAAATTGAAGGTGACCCTTTCCCCGCATAATTTTGCTTCTTGACAAAGAATACAAAGTCGTATTTGCCATATAACATACGAAATTTTAGATATTTAAGAATTACACCATAAGAACATTTTTGAGTCACGTGAGAGGTGTTACATTATCTCCCCCTTGGGAACATTCGTCCCCTAATGTGATGAAACTATGTCTGAGGAGAGTAACAAGAGAATCTTTAACCTCAACGTAAATGTATCAATGCAACTTTATACATCATTTTCTGAAAACTTTAAACTTATGCATCAAGACACCATTTAAAATATGTTATCATGTGTATGAATGCATGCAACATTACATCTAGGGGTTGAATTACTCAACTTGACACTTTAAACATGATTATTTATTACCTTAGGCTTAAGTAGAGTAAAAAAGATTTAGATTTATCTCATCATGTCTACTTCCACTTTCCAAGTTGCACTTTCAACTTGTTGGTTCCTCGAAAGGACTTTAATGGATGCAATATCTTTGTTCCTCAATCTGTTCACTTGCCTATCTAGTATCTCAACTAGAATCTCCTCATATATCAGATTCTCCTCAAAATTTACATCCTCTAGGGGAACTAAAGAGTTTGAATCTCCCATTAACTCTGTCAACATTGACACACAGAACACCAGATGGATCATATTCATTTCTAATGGCAATTCTAACTCATAAGCCACCTTGCCAACTCTTCTCACAATTTTGTAAGTCCTTACATATCTAGGTCTCAACTTTTTTTTTACCAAACTGGACCATACCATTCATGGGTGACACCTTCAAGTAGACCCAATCACCATTCCTAAATTCAAGGTCCCTTCTTTTCATATCAGAATAGGACTTTTGTCTACTTTAGGCAGTCTTTGATGTTTCTCTTATGAGCCTCACTTTTTTCTTGGCATCCATAACAAAATTCGGTCCAATCAAGGCAATTTCCCTACATCAAAACATCCCACCACTGACCTACATCGTCTACCATAAAGAGCCTAGAATGGCACCATCTTCACACCAGAATGAATACTACAGTTGTAGAAAATTCAATGAGAGATGGATGATCATCCTAACTCCCTTTAAATTCCAAAGCACGAGCCCTTAACCTGTCTTCCAATGTTAGAATGGTTCTTTTGGCTTAACTATCACTTTGAGGATGGATTGTTGTACTTAACTTTGGTACCAAGACCTCTTTGGAATGACTTCCAAAAGTGGGAGGTGAATCGAGTACCATGACCCAAAAGTATAGACAATCAAACCAATGCAACCTCACCAACTCCCAAACATATAGTTTGGCATAATCTTTGGAACTAAAAGTTGTTTTGACTTGCAAGAAATAATCCAATTTTGTCATCCAATCTACTATCATCCATATAGAATCAATGTGCCTCTTGGTTTTATGCAAACCTAACAACAAAATCAATATTAATCTCTTCCTACTTCCAAGTGGGAATTTCAATATCTTGAGCAAAACTATTTGACCTTTGGTGCTCTGGTTTACCTTATTGATAGTTAAAACATTCAGCCACAAATTTAGCAATGTCATTCTTCATTCCATTCCACCAATATACCTCTCTTAAGTCTGTACACATCTTTGTGAAACTAGGGTGAATGGAATAGGAGGAATTGTGAGCTTTTTGCAATATTAAATTTCTCAACCCATCAACATTTGGCACACATAATCTCTCTTGGTAACAAAGTACCCTATTTTCCCCTTGTGGAAAGACCCATATCTCCCCTTCCTTGACAAAGGCCTTTAATTCAAGCAAGGGCAAGATCAAGATCTTGTTTATACCTAACATCCTCAGTTAATGATGATTTGGAGCCATTCATTACCATCCCACTACCATT
The DNA here is from genome assembly GCA_000787875.1 of Solanum virginianum. Classification (NCBI taxonomy): domain Eukaryota; kingdom Viridiplantae; phylum Streptophyta; class Magnoliopsida; order Solanales; family Solanaceae; genus Solanum; species Solanum virginianum. The sequence goes on along the minus strand of DF357855.1, from coordinate 77,998 downwards.
TCCAGCATCAGTCAACTTTACACCCAATCCAACAAACCTATAAACTTCCTTTGCTAACTCCCTCTTTCCTTCATTTTCAAGGTGTGACACACTACCCATAGACATTCTACTAAGTCTATTGGCTACCACATTAGCCTTACATAGATGATACTTTGCACTCATGTTGCAATTTTTGAGAAGTTCTAACCATCTTCTTTGCCTTAATTTAAGGTCCCTTTGTGTAAACACTTATTGGAGACTCTTATGATTGATGAACACAACAACATGAACCCCATATTAGTAGTGGCACTAAATTTTCAATGCAAAATGCACGGTCGTTAATTTAAGATTATGTGTTGGATAATTCTTTTCATGCACCTTCAATTGGCTAGAAGCATGGGAAACCACCTTACTATATTGCATCAACACACAACCCAAACCAAATCCTGAGACATCACAAGAAACAACAAACCTATCGGAACCCTCTAACAAGGTTAAAAATTTGAGTCGAAGTCAATCGGTCCTTCAAAGTTTGGAAGCTCTTCTCACATTCATCTGTCCACATAAACTTTGATTTCTTTTGAGTCAACTTAGACAATAGAGACAAGATAGAGGAGAATCCTTCAACAAATCTTCTGTAATAACCAGCTAGACCCAGGAAACTCCTAATATTTGTAAGAACAATGGCCTTGGCCAATTTCTTATAACTTTCATCTTCTTAGGATAAACTTTTACCCCATCACCTAATATAACATGCTTAAGAAATGCAACTCCTTCAACCAAAACTCATAAACTTGGAAAACTTTTTCTCATTCCTCAAAGTTTGTAAAACCATCCTCCAATGTTCTTTGTGATCTTCTTCATCCCGTGAATAGATTAAGATGTCATTAATAAACACCACTATGAACATGTCTAAGGCTTGAACACCCTATTCATGAGGTCCATATAGATTGCCGGTGCATTGTCTAAACCAAAGAACATCACTACAAATTCAAAATATTTGTATTTTGTCAAAAACACCATCTCAAGAATGTCACATTCCCTCACTCTCAATTGATGATATTGGGACTGCAAAGCAATTTTGGAGAAATGATTAACCCCTTGTAATTGGTCGAATAGATCAACTATCCTTGGAAATAGATATTTATTCTTTATGGTAACTTTGTTTGGTTGACGGTAGTCTATGCACATTCGAAGTGTGCCATCCTTCTTATTTACAAATAACTCTAGGCACCCTATGGGGATCTACTAGGTCTAATAAATTCCTTCTCTTGCAATACTTTCAATTTCTACTTTAGTTCCTTTAATTCCACCAGGGTCATTCTATAAGGAGGGATTGATATAGGTTGAGTGTTGGGCAAAATATCTATTCCAAAATCTATCTCCCTTTTGGGAGAGACACCGTGCAATTCTTCAGGGAACATATCAGAAAACTCATTTACTATAGGGATCTACTGAAAAGATAGGCTTTCAGAAGTGACATCCCTAACCTTACCAAATGAAAGATGCACCTCTTAGAAATTATTTTGCGGGCTTTGAGATAGGAAATAAATCAACCTTTACATGAAGTGCTACAACCCTTCCACTTAAGAGTACGATCACTTGGAAATTGAAATTTGACACTACAAGTTTTACAATCTAAGGAAGCATAAAAATCATGCAACTAATCCATCCCAAGTATAATATCAAAATTAACCATGGAAATCTCTACAAAATCATAAGGAATAATTGTTATACCTCGTAACTCCATGTTCTTATGTTCCTATGTTTAAGCCTCATTTTCTTAGGTAGGGAGTGTATTAGGGTCATGGGAGACTTCTAGCATTTAGAGAAGTTCAAGACTTCCTATAAATTGAGTTTTAGGTGTTGTTTGAGCAAGGGTCAACTTTGAATGAGCATAACTTTTAGCACATAGAACTGGATACCGCACTACATGTCAAATGAAGCTTTCTAATGCACTTGGTTTCACCTTATTTTGGCCTCAAATGAAGGTGTTATTCTCATTTTCGTGAAGCCCTAACATGTAGAGTTGTCACACGGGCACCCAAATGGGCCGTGTGGAATCTCACACCTCGTGAGGCTGCCTTGGAGCCTAAAATGGCCATTTTGTGGCCAAGGCATGTGCCATGATAGGCCACACGAGCCATGTAGTTTGGCACGGGACATGAGGCCGTCCGTGAGGCTTTCGGAGAGAATATTTTTCTAAGTATAAAATTACTATCACGTAACATTTGCAAAATTTTCTTAGTATGGTTTGACGGATAAGCAAACAGACTATGTGGCTTCATACGGCCCATGAACCAGTCCATGAGGTGACACTTAGGCAAAAAAAATCCAAGTGTTGGCCAAGTTTCCAATTTCCAGAAATTGTCTAAGTGTTGGTTCACGGGCACTCCACATGAACCGTGGAATACCGCACGACCCGTGTAACCTAAGTGAGGTGACACTTTATCAATTTTTCTCTCTATTTCCTTAATGACATTTTCATAAATTTAATTTCTCCTAATGACATTTTGGGGCTTCATATGCTATCTTAACCATTCCTAAAGACCTAAACCCCATTCCTAACTATCAAATTCTCTCATCTCCATTTGAATACACTCTCAAATTCTCTCAAGAGCCTCTACCAAAACCCCAATAGAAACTCAAGGAAACTCTAGAACATGTTTTTGATTTAAAGACCCCATTCCAAGCTTCAAGCTTTTCTCAATGCAATTTCAAGAAATTCAAGATCTAAGGTATGTGGGTTTCAACTATTGGATCCTTTCACCAATGGTGCCTAATGTTTCTTTTTATAAAAATTGCATATTTTCAAGTTACAATATCTATAGGTATCTCTTATTATGAAAGTTGATTATAAACCATGCTGAGTTTCATTATATGTTGATTGTTTAAGAATGTTTTGAGCTATGAATCTATGATCTATTATTTGATTTGATGAAGGGTTTTGATATATCTTGCATGAGGGTATTACCAAGTTTTGGTGGATGGTTTTACATTGATTTTTCTCACATGATTTCACACTTGATTGCATGGTTTTTTACTAGCATTACACACCTGTCAAGTGTTTGATAAAATATTCGGTTATGGATTCTTGATCTAATGAAGGTCTAATGCATGGTATATGAGTTTAGTGACTTTATGATGATAAAAGGAATGTATATACGAGTCATTTTCATGAAAAGTATCGATAGTATTGTGAGTTGACCATATCTAGTTGAGGAGGTGTTATGCTTCAACCACTATGACAGGGGGTGGTATGCCCATCTAGCAATTGAGGGGTACATTCACTCAATCACTTTGATGGGGGGTGGTCATGATCATCTACCAATTGAGGGGTACATTCACTCAATCACTTTGATGGGGGTGGTCATGTTCATCTACCAATTAGGGGTATATTTCTCAATCTCTTCGACGGGGGTGGTCATGCTCATCTACAAATTGAGGGGTAAATTTCTCAGTCACTTCCAAGGGGTGGTCATACCTTGGATTATATGTACTAGTTTGATTGGTCTATAAAGGTTGTCTCTTCCAACATATGTAATATATTCTGTATAAGTATGTTGCACTTCAAGCATTGATCATGCATGCCATATTGTTATTATACTTACCTATTCCTCATGTAAATGTATGTTTATTATGTTTTCTATCTCTTATTGCATTGCATCCAACATACTTAGTACATTAAACGTACTAACGTAGACTCTATACCTACGTGATCTTACCATTTAGGAACTAGAGCTCCACTTGATCATCCTTCTCCACGTGGATAGTACTATCTCTTGAAGCAAGTTCGTGATTCCTCAACTTTCGAGGACAATACCTATTGATCCTATGTTATGTAAAGACTTCTTTCTTTTTTCAATGCTTATGACTATGAGGGTGAGCCCGAAGGGTGTCTTGGCTCCTACTCAACTATATGATTAGAGGTGTTTTTTGACAAGTTGTGTAACTATGCTTTGAGCGTTGACATTTCTTGTCTCTTGAATGATCATATGTATGAAAGACTCTCTTAGCCCCCTTTTTCATTATTATGCTCTTATTGTTGATTAACGGCATCCACGACTAAGAATGTGTAATTGATATGCTAAGAGGCATGTTTGGTATTCCTTTGGATTCCCCATTCGCCATGTCAAGTCTAGGTTCTAGGCTTGGGTCATAAAAAACTTGGTATCAGAGCACTAGGTTGTTAATGGTCCTCAGTATACAACACACTGCGTCGATTAGAGTCTTAGTCACGATTGTGAATTGCACCACAATTATGAATAAGAGGCTATGAGGCATTTTAGGAAGTGTTTCCCTTCTTCATGATCTATTTCATTCTATAGAAGTTAAGGTTTTCCCTCTAATGAAAGAGCTATTTTAGATCATGCCTAACACAAAAAGAAGGAGAGCCCACGCACCAGAGGAATAACTAGCTCCTCCCACTCCACAAGCTTCTCAGGAATTCTAGGATGCTATCACCATGCTAGCCCATGCCATAACTAATCAAATCAAATAAGGGGCACAAGCTCCTCATACTTCTACATTAACTTCAAGGGTGAGAGACTTTACTAGAATGAACCCACCAGAGTTCCATGGGTCTAATGTGGATGAGGACCCTAAAAAATTTATTGATGAGGCGTACAAATTGTTATCTATTATGGGTGTTAGGTTGGAGAAGAAGGTGGAGTTGGTGGCTTACCAACTCAAGGGGGTGGCTGAAATATGGTTTACCTAATGGAAAGCGGAGAAGGCAAACAACAATGTAATCCTTTAGGAATAGTTCAAGGTGGTTTTTCTCAATCGGTTCTTTCATCTGGAGTTAAGGGAGGCCAAAATGATGTGGTTTATGAATCTAAGCCAAGGATCTATGTGTGTGAGGGAGTGTACCCTCAAGTTCAATCAAATCTCCAAATAAGCTCCACAATTGGTGGCCAAACCAAGCTCTGGGATGAACAAATTCATGATGGGTGTGTCTGAGTTGATCAATGAGGAGTGTCATGCCTCCATGTTTGTCACGACCCAAAGCTAGGGCCTACACATGACATGGCGAATGGAGAACCCAAAGGGACCCCAAACAAGCCTCTTAGCATATCAGTACACATCCTTGGTCACAAAAGGATTTAAACATCAACGAGAGAACATAAAATAATGATAAAAAGGGCTAAGAGAGTCTTTCATAGGTCAAAACATACAAAAGTCAAAGAGTCAAATCTTAAAGCATCATTACATAAACTTGTCCAACAACATCTCTAAACTTAGAATTGAGCAGGGCCTAAGACATCTTTCTGGGCTCACCCTCATAGTCAAGAGGATACAATAAAAGAAAGAGAGACTTTCCATAACATAAGATAAAAAGATGTCCTCGTAGTTGAAGACTCACCAAACTTTCTTCAATGATAGTACTAGCCACATGGAGGAGGAAGATGATTAAGTGGAACTTCGGTTCCTACATGGTTACATTATTGTTGCGACCCAAGCCTAGGGCCTAGATGTTATGGGGGAGTAAAGGCTGCATAGATACATAATATGTCCAACAACACCTGTACTACATAGATAAGAGCGGTGGCCACGACAAACAACCAGGCTCATCCTCATAGTCAATACATAAATCAATGAGAAAGTCTTAATACATAGAAAGAAATCATCAATAATGTCCCCAGAATGGAGGACTCACCAACAAGCTTGATAGAAATCATACTAGCCACATGGAGGAGGAGGATGATCAAGCGGTGCACTGGTTCCTACATGGTGACATCATGTAGGCATAGAGTATGCATTAGTACATCTGAATGTACTAAGTATGTAGGATGCAATGCAACCAGAGGTAGACATCATAGGCAAAATGCATAATCATAAGCAAGAAATAGCATACTAGCAATATGGCATGTATGAATGATGCTTGAAGTAAAACCAACCTTATATATATCATAATACGTGTGTAAGGAGTGACTAGTTTTGTGCAAGCCAAGGCCTACCACCATCTTGGATAGGCGCATAAGGTACTAACCCCTTCAAGAGGTTGATGGAGTACAAACCTCCCACTGAGGTTGACGGAGTACTAACCCCCCATCAAGGTTAACCGAGTACAAAACCCTTAATAAGGTTGATGGGTACCAACCCCCAACGAGGTTACCCAGGCCTACCACCCCCCGAGCTAGGTGACCAAGGTACCAACCCCTCGATGGGTTACCCAAGCCTAGAACCCCTAGAGCTAGGCTTGGTCATCACCAACACTATATAGAGATATCATATATATATACATATACATACATACACAATCCTATCATCATCATATAGATACATTCCTTTTCTTCATCATTCCAACATCATTCTATCATCATTTCCTCATCAATTCATCATCATATAGTCATTCATCACATAATTCATACATTGGATCTTCAATTCCTCAAGAATCCACAACTGAACATTTTATCAAATACTTAGAGGGTGTGTAACACTAGTGTAAAACCATGCAATTCAATATTGAAATCATGCTAGAAAAATTAGTGTAAAGCCATTAATAGATACTTGGTAACACCCATAAACAATATACATCAAAACCCTTCATCAATTCACATAATAGACCATTGATTCATAGCTCCAAACGTAGTAAAACAATCACAATTTCATAAACTCAACATTGTGTGCAGTGATTTTTATAATAGATAAGACCCATGAATAAATATCATTTAAATCATGCAATTTTGAGTAAAAAGAGCATGGGTGTCATGGGTGAATAGAACCCATGAAAGAAACCCACATACCTTAGCTTTGGAGATGAACTTGATGAAGATTGGAGATGGAGATTTACCAGAGTTCCATGGGTCTACTAAGAAACCCACATACCTTAGCTTTGGAGATGAACTTGATGAAGATTGGAGATGGAGATTTGAAGCATAAAAGGGTTTTGAGTCTTGAGGTTAGGAGTAAAATATTTGGATAAGTGTTTGAATGAGTATTGGGGAGTGTTTATGGGTATTTTTACGTTTGGAGACACTTAGCCCTAAGAATTAAAAGTCTTGGACTGCAAGAAAAATAACTAGATAGAAAATATATATGTTCGTGTCATGGACAGGACACGAACAATGATTCTCTTCGTCTGCGCGCCCTAGCCGGGTGCGTAAATCTCATTGGAATTTGCATTTTTGGATAATTGAAATTGCTAATCATTTTATCTTAAAATCAGGGTTAGACCCATTTTCAACTCAAAATAACCCCATGAAGAAGAATATGCAGTCAAATTTTTGATGTCGCGAACAGATTTTGAGATATATGCAAATTACGATTCCAGACACTTCCGAGGCACATTTTCTGGCAGTTTTTTTGGGGTTGTTGCAATCATATAGGCATAGAGTATGCGCTAGTACATTTGAACGTACTAAGTATTTAGGATGCAATGCAACAAGAGATTGGCAACATAAGCAAAATGCATACATATAGGCAATGGATGAACATAGTAGCAATATAGCTTGCATAAATGATGCTCGAAGTAAAACATGCTTATATAGAACATACTACATTTTTAGGAAGAGACGATCATACTAGAGACCAAGGCCTACCACCCCTTTGGCCAGGCGATTGAGGTACAAACCCCACAACATGGTTTCACAGGCCTACTACCTACCGAGCGAGTCAATTGAGATACAAATCCTCCAACATGGTTGCACGGGCCCACTACCCCCCGAGTGAGGCAATTGAGGTACAAACCCCCCAATATGGTTGCACGAGCCTACTACCCCCAAACCAAGGCAAATGAGGTACAAACCCCCCAACATGTTTTCATGAACCTACTACCCCCCGAGCAAGGTAATTGAGGTACAAACCCCCAACATGGTTGTTCGGGCCTACCACCCACGAACGGGGCGTGGTCAGCTTTCAAAACTATAGATTTTATCCATGAAATCAACACATATATACATTCCATTCATTATCATAAAGTTACTTAACTCATAAGCCATGTAATAGGTCATCAATAACTCAAGAACACTAAACCGAACATTTTATCAAATATTTTGCGGATGTGTAATTCTAGTTCAAAATAATGCAATTTGAGAGGGAAATCATGTAAGAAAATATATTGTAAATCAACCCACCAACACTTGGTAACACCCTCATGCAAGATGCAATAAAACCCTTCATCAAATATCATCATAGAACATAGATTCATAGCTCAAAACATGTTTAAACAATCCACATTTCATGAAAACCCCAACATAGTTATAATCATATTCATATTAAGAATACCCATAAGTAAATCAACTTGAAAATATGAAATTTGTGTAAAAACGAAGGTTGGGCACCATGGGTAAAAGGATACAATGATTGAAACCCTCATACCTCAACTTTGGACATTTCTTTGTTGAAGATTTGATTGAGTACTTAAAGATTGAATTAAATTCTTAGATTCGGAATGAGATTGGGACACTTGAATTTGGGATGAAATATTTGTCCACGTATTACAGAGGGTTTTGGGGAATGTCTTGTATGATATGGAGTTGAAATATGACTAAGTATAGGTATTTTTACGGATGGGAAGGCTTAGGCCTAAGACTTAAATCCCTTGGACTAAAATAGGAAACTTGAGCAAAAATAACACTGGTCCGCGCCCTGGTCGCGTCGCGCTAGGGGCGCGGATCGTCTCTAGAATTCATCATTTTTGAAAAATCAAATCTTGATATGATTGATCTAAAATTGGAGTTATACACATTTCTCACTCAATTTTTCCCTTGATCACGAATATGAAGTCAGTTTTTCGATATCACGAATGAATTTTGAGAAATATGCAAATTATGATTATGGGCACTTCCAAGGCACATTTTCAAGAACTTTTTTGGTATCGTTTCAATATCTCCCCCTTGGGAACATTCTACCCGAATGTCAAAGAAATGTATACAAGAGAAATAATCAAGATGACTTCAGCCCACACAAGGATGCAGCAATGCACTTAAACATCATTTCAAAAATCTCAACATAAGTGTAAAAATTATCATGACTTGTCTATTTAAACATGAATGTATGCAAATGACATGAGGGCTGAAATTTAAGACTTGAAATCACATAGGGGACTTAGATTAATACCTAAGGCTTGAGTAGAATTGAAGAGATAGGAATATCGCTTTTGCATGTCCGCTTTGGCTTCCCATGTGGCACTTTCAACTTGTTGATTACTCCAAAGGACCTTAACGGAGGCTACATCTTTGTTCCTCAACATCTTCACTTTTCTATCCAAAATTTCTACTGGAACCTCTTCATAAGTCAAATTGTCTTCAACAACACCCAAAACATCCAATCGCACAATAGCATTTGGGTCACCCACACACTTCCTCAACATAGACACATGGAAGACCAGATGAACCAAGTCACCCACAATATCAAGAAGCACAATAGCATTTGGGTCACCCACACACTTCCTCAACCTAGACAAATGGAAGACCGGATGAACCATATTCATATCATTGGGCAAATCCAACTCATAGGTCACCTTACCAATTCTCTTCAACACTCTAAAAGGACCAACAAACTTGGACTCAATTTATCCTTCTTACCAAAATGAACAACACCCTTAATGGGTGAGACCTTCATATAGACCAAATCACCAACCTAAAATTCAAGATTCCTTCTCCTCATATTGGCATAGGACTTTTGATGATTTTGGGTTGTTTTCAACCTCTCTCTTATCAACCTCAATTTCTCTAGGGCCTCTAAAACAAAATCCAAACCCAACAAAGTTATCTCTCTCACTTTAATCCACCCAAATGGTAATCTATAACATCTACCATAAAGGACCTCATATGGAGTCATACCAATATTTGCATGGTAGCTATTATTGTAAGCAAACTCAATGAGTGGAAGATGATCATCCCAACTACCCTTAAACTTCAATACACAATCTCTAAGCATATCCTCAAGAGTTTTGATAGTTCTTTCGTCTTGGCCATCTGTTTCAGGGTAAAAAGTCATACTAAGCTTTATCTTGGTATCAAGACCTCTTTTGAAGGACCTCCAAGCGTGAGAAGTCAATTGAGAACCACGATCCAAAATGATAGACAAAAGCACCCTATGCAATCTAACTAACTCATGAATGTACAATCTAGCATAATCTTCAGCCACATAAGTAGTCTTAACCTGTAGTAAATGAGCTGACTTTGTCATTCTATCAACCACAACAAAAATAGAATCAAAACCCTTTCTAGTCTTTGGCAACCTAACCACAAAATCCATGTTGATTTTCTCCCACATCCAAGTAGGAATCTCTATATCTTGGCCACCCATCTTTTGATGCTCGGCTTTCACTTGTTGGTAATTATGGCAATCGAACACAAAATTAGCAATGTCTTTCTTCATACCATCCTACCAAAACACATCCCTCAAATATCTATACATTTTTTTGGAACCGGGGTGAATAGAATAGGAAGACTTATGAGCCTCATCAACAATCTTATCCCTCAAGCCATCAACACTAGGCACACATAACCTACCTTGGTATCTAAGGGCACCATCTCCCCCTTGGGAGAAAATCTCCACCTTACCATCTCTCACCGAGGTCTTCAACTCTAACAAAACGGGGTCAAGATCTTATTTTGCCTTCACCTCCTTAACCAATGAAGATTTAGAATAGTCGACCACCACTACACCACCATTGTCAACCTCTTCCAACCTAAACCCCAATCTAGCCAACCGATGGACCTTTCTAGCCACCTCTTTGCCACCCACCATAACCAACATGTGCTAAGCTACACATAGACACCCTACTCAAAGCATTGGACCAAAGCATCGGACACAACATAAGCCTTACCGGGGTGGTAATACACACATATCATTAGAAGCTCTAACTACCTTCATTACCTCAAGTTAAGATCTTTTTTAGTGAACACATATTGGAGACTCTTATGATTGATAAACATAAGAACATGAACTCCATACAAATAATGATGCCAAATTTTCAAAGCAAAAACCACGGCGGCCAATTCAAGATCATGGGTAGGATAATTCTTTTCATGCACCTTAAGTTGTCTAGAAGCATAGGCTATCACCTTTCCATTCTGCATCAATATACAACCCAACCCAATTCTTGAGGCATCACAATACACAACAAGCCCTTTGGGTAGTGACAAGATAGGAGTGGAGATGTTTATCCTTCAAAGTTTGGAAACCCCTTTCACACTCATCGGTCCACATAAATTTTGCCTTCTTTTGAGTCAACTTAGTCATGGGAGAAGCAATAGAAGAGAAACCATTAACAAGCCTCCAATAATAACCTACTAAGCCTAAGAAGCTTCTAATATCCGGTAGAGTCAAAGGTCTAGGCCCATTTCTAATCACTTTCGCCTGTTTAGTATCCTCCTTCATACCATCCCCCGACACCACATGAACTAGAAAGGCAACCTCGTGCAACAAAAACTCATACTTCTCATACTTAGCATACAACTTCTCTTCCCTCAATTTTTGTAGCGCCACCCCAAAATGACTCACATGCTCCTCCTCACTATGGGAATAGTTCAAAATGTCATTATTGAAAACCACCACAAACAAATCAAGGTAGGGTTTAAAGACCCTATTCATAAGATCCATGAAGGCAGTTGGTGTATTGGTCAACCCAAAAGACATAACCACAAACTCAAAGTGCCAATACATAGTTCGAAAGGTCATATTGGAAATGTCACACTCCCTCACTTTTACTTGATGATACCCAAACCGAAGATCAATGTTAGAGAAGTGATTAGCCCCTTGAAGTTGGTCAAATAGATCATCAATCCTTGGTAAAGGGTACCTATTCTTAATGGTGACTCTATTAAGTTACCAGTAATCAATGCACATTTTAAGGGACCCATCCTTCTTCGTCACAAATAGCACCGATGCACCCCAACAAGATTGGGTAGCCTAATAAAACTCTTCTCCAACAAATTGCTCAATTGCTCCTTTAACTCCTTTAACTCAGCCGGGGCCATACGGTAAGGGGGAATAGAAATGGGTTGAGTATTGGGAAGGAGGTCTATACCAATGTCTATTTCCCTTTTGGGAGAAACAACGGGAAGATCATTAGGGAAGATATCAAGAAACAAATTAACCACCAGAACTGACTCTATAGGAAGGGCTTTGAACTCAACATCCCTAACCCTCACAAGATGATAGAGATACCTCTTAGAAATCAACTTATGGGCTTTAATGCAAGAAATGAATCTACGCTTGACCACCACATCATGACTCTCTCACTCAACAACGAGTTCATTTGGAAATTGGAATTTGACCCTACAGGTTCTACAATCAATAGAGGCATAGTATGCATGCAACCAATCCATCCCAAGAATAACATTAAAATTTACCATTTCCAACACAACAAAATCACAAGGCAATATTTTATGCAAAATGCAAATAGTATAATTTTTATAGACTCTTCTAGCAACAATAGATGCACCAATAGGAGTAGACATTTCATATGACTCACACAACAATTTGGGTTCTATGCATACATATTAAAATCAAAGACTTCTAACCTACCTGTGAATATATCGGGCACCTCATCTACCCCTTGTCTCCCTTTAAGAGCATAGAACCCATTTTGCCTTGGGGCACCACCTTGTTTGCCACCTCACCCTCTACGAACTGGATTAGCACCTTATGGACAAACATCTTACCCTTGTTCTGGTTACGAGGGCAATCCATCACCTTACGCTCTACTTCCCCATAGTTATAACAAGCATTAGTATCCCTCAAGCATGGGCCACTATGACCCTTACCACATTTTGGACACATAATATTAGGAACCACCCCACCATCACCTTGGAACCTTGGGTTATCACTGGCAAACCTTCTATTAGGAGCATAAGAAGACCCTTGGCCTTGATAAAATTGGCCACCTTTGAGACTTTGGAATTTACCAATAAAATGGGCCATTTTAGCCTCACCACTCCTCTTTTTTCTAAGTTTCTCCCCTTCCAATTGTTTGGCATTGGTCATTAGGCTGGATAAAACCATGTCACCTATCAACATGGTGACATGACACTCCTCAATGACAAAATCGGATACCCCCATCATAAATTTATTCATTCTAGACCTTGGCTCGGCAATTAATTGTGGAGCGTATTTGGAGAGTTGGTTGAACATAAGGGCATACTCCCTCACACTCATAGATCCTTCCTTCAAGTTCATGAACTCTATCATTTTGGCCTCCCTAAGCTCAAGAGGGAAAAACTGATTAAGGAAAGCTGCCTTAAACTCCTCCCAAAGAATCACATTGTTGTTCCCCTTCTCCTCTTTCCATTGTGTAAACCAAATTTGAGCCACCTTCAGTTGGTTAGCCGTCAACTCTTTCTTATCCACAAATCTCATACCCATAATAGACAACACTTTGTACACCTTATTAATAAATTCTTTAGGGTCCTCATCCACTTTATAACCATTGAACTCCGATAGGTTCATGCTCATAAAATCCCTTACCCTAGATGCCAGAGTAAGAGCATCCTCGGCTTGGGCCCCTTGGTTGATTCAATTAGTCATGGCTCGAGCTACCATGGCAATAGCATCCCAGACCTCTTCATCAGTCGGTTGTTCTTTCGGAGTGCGAGCTCTTCTTCCTCTTAGAATAGGCATGATCTGGCATAGCAAAAAACATTCGTTAGGTGAAAACCTTACCTTAACTTCTATAGCATGACATAGAGTAAGAAGAAAGGAGACTTTTCCTAAAACATCTTATAGCCTCTTACTCATAGTCGTCGTACACTTCACAACAAAGAATAAGACTCTAATCGACGTGGTGTGTTGGATGCCGAGGACCATTAACAACCTAGTGCTTTGATACCATCTTTGTCACTACCCAAACCTAGGGCCTAGACATGACACGGTGAATGGGGAAGCTGAAGGGACCCCAAACAAGCCTTTTAGCATATCATTACACATCCTTCATCGCAGAAGCAATTAAACATCAACAAGAGAACATTAAATAAAGATAAATAGGGTTAAGGGAGTCTTTTATATCTTATAACATACAAGAGTCAAGAGAGTCAAAGCTTAAAGCATCATTGCATAACTTGTCCAACAACATCTCTAAACATAGAATTGAGAGCTCACCAAACTTGCTTCAATGATAGTACTAGCCCCGTGGAGGAGGAAGATGATTAAGTTCCTACATGGTAACATCATGTAAGGATGGAGTATATGTTAGTACATTTGAATATACTAAGTATGTACGATATAATACAACAAGAGATTCGCAACATAAGCAAAAACATACATATAGGCAATGGATGAGTGTAGTAGTAATATGGCATGCATGAATGATGCTTGAAGTAAAACATACTTATATAGAACATACTACATATGTAGGAATAGGCAGTCATACTAGAGACCAAGGCCTACCACCCCTGGCAAGGCGATTGATGTACCAACCCCCTAACATGGTTGCACGAGCCTACCACCCCCTGAGTGAGATGATTGAGATATAAGCCCTCCAACATGGTTGCACTGGTCTACTACCCCCAGCGAGGCAATTGAATTACAAACCCCCCAACATGGTTGCATAGGCCTACGACCCCCTGAGCGAGGCTGTCGAGGTACAAACCCCACAACATGGTTGTACGGTCCTACCATCCCACAAACGAGGCATGGTAAACTTACAATGTTATAGTTACTATCCATTAAATTAAAACATATATAAACTACTTTCATAAAGTCACTTAACTCATAAGCTATGCAACAGATCATCAATAACTCAAGAACCCTAAATCGGATATTATATCAAACACTTCACGAGTGTGTAATGCTAGTTCAAAATTATGCAATTTTCTAGTGAAATCATGTAAGAAAACTTATTATAAATCAACCCACCAACACTTGGTAACATTCTCATGCAAGATACAATAAAACCCTTCATGAGATCTTATTATAGAACATAGATTCATAGCTCAAAACATGCTTAAATAGTCCATATTTTGTGATAACCCCAACATAGTTTATAATCATATTCATAGTAAGAATACCAATAAGTAAACCAACTTTAAAAAATGTAATTTGTTTAAAAAGGAAGATTGGGCAACATGGGTGAAAGGGCCCAATGGTTGAAACCTACATACCTCAACTTTAGAGATTTTCTTGACAAAGATTTGATTGAAAACTTGAAGCTTGAATGAAATGTTTAGATCTGGAATAAGATTGGGACACTTAAATTTTGGATTTTGGGAATGTCTTATATGATATGGAGTTGCAATTTGACTAACTATAGGTGTTTTTATGAATGGGAAGGCTTAGGCCCAAGAACCAAATGCCTTAGATTGAAACAAGACACTGGAGCAAGAATAACACATGTCCTCGCCCTAGTTGCATCGTGCCAGGGGCACGGATCATCTCTGGAATTTGTTATTTTTGAAAAATCAAATTTGGATACAATTGCTCTAAAATTGGGGTTATACTCATTTTCCACTCAATGTTGCACCCTGATCACAAACATGAAGTCATATTTTCAATAGCACACATGAATTTTAAGATAAATGAAAATTATGATTATGTACATTTATGAGGCATATTTTTGGGCACTTTTTGGGGTCGTTTAAATGTTGATTAGTGATATGGATTTTTTCGACCACATGATTTATGCCAAACAATTGGAGGAGGAAAAGTTGAGAAAGTGAAGGGGTCATGAGGCCAAGAAGGCTCGTTTTGAAGGTAGATTCCAAAGGCCCAAGGGTGGCTGATTTCATCTAGGCCAAGAGTCTTCCAATACTCCTACTAGAAGGTTTGCTAATGAGAACCCAAGGTTCAAAGGTGGTGGTGGTATGGTACCTAGGACTATGTGTCCAAAATTTGGTAAGGGTCATAGTGGCCCATGTTCGAAGGACACCAATTATCATGACCCAAGCCTAGGGCCTAGATGTGACACAACAAATGGGAACCCAAAGGGTCTCCAAATAATACTCTTACCATATAATTCACACATCCTTGGTCGTGGAAACAAAGTAAACAACATCAAGAGAATGCAACTAAAGATAGAGACAAAGAGAGGATTTTTATAGCATAAATCATAAAGAGTCAAGGCTCAAACGTAATTACATAGATTGGGTGGGGGCCAAGACAAATATTCTGGGATCAACCTTTTAGTATCAAAGTGTTCATCAGAAGGAAATAACCCAAGCAAGAGAGAGATAGGCTAATGTCCCCGAACCTGAGGACTGACCACAAGCTATCTTCAAGATGTCAAAACTAGCCATGAGTAGGATGATCGTGACAAGCTCTGGTTCCTACATGATAACAACATGTAGGCATAGCGTATGTGTTAGTATGTTTAAATTTACTAAGTATGTAGGATGCAATGCAACAAAAGATAGACAGCATAATCGAAATGCATAATCATAAGCAAGAGATAGTATATTAGCAACATGACATGCATGAATGATGCTTGAAGTAAAACATGCTTATATAGAACATATGACATGTATAGTAAGAGACCATCATTATGGAGTCCAAGGACCACCCCCTTGGAGATGCGATTGAGGTATCAACCTCTCAATTGGATAATAGTTGTCACACCCTACCATCCATAGTGATTGAGGTATCAATTCCCCAATTGGCTGATAATTGTCTCACCCTACCATCCATGGTGTGAGATATCAACTCCTCAAATTAGTTGATGGTTGTCACACCCTACCATCCATGGTGTTTAAGGTATTAACCCCTCAAATTAGTTGATAGTTGTCACATCCTATCTCCATAGTTATTGAGGTATAGCACTCCTCAACATGGTATTGTCAACTTGCAACACTATAGATACTTTTCATGAAATCAACACACATATACCTTCCTTTCATCATCATAAAGTCAATCAAGCAATAGGTCATGCAATAGATCATCAATAGCTCAAGATTCCAAAATCGGACATTTTATCAAACACTTAGCGGGTGTGTATTGCTAGTATAAAACCATGCAATTCAAGAGTAAAATCATACAAGAGAACTTGAAGTAAATCAACCCACTAACACTTGGTAATACCCTCATGCAAAATATATCAAAACTCCTTATCAACTCATATAATTGATCATAGAGTAATAGCGCAAAACATTTTTAAACATACATAATTTTATGAAACCCAAAAATGGTTCATAGTCAAATTCATAATAAGTAAAACCCATAAGTAAATCAACTTAGAAACATACAATTTATATATACAAAAAAAAAAATTGGGATTTTATGAAACCCAAAAATGGTTCATAGTCAAATTCATAATAAGTAAAACCCATAAGTAAATCAACTTAGAAACATACAATTTATATATACAAAAAAAAAACTTGGGCACCATGGTGGAAGGACCCAATGGTTGAAACCTACATACCTCAACTTTGGAGAATTTCTTGATAAGATTGACATTAGAACTAGAACTTAAGTGAATTCCTTAAGATTCGTAATGTGTTTAGGACCCTTGAATTTGAGCGAAATATTTGTCTATGTATTAGAGAGGGTTTTGAGAGTGTCTTGAGTGATATATAGTTGAAACATGATAATATATAAGTGTTTTAACGCATAGGAAGGCTTAGGCTAAGGCCTCAATGCCTTGGACTGAAACAGTTTTTGGAGAACAAAAATAATACTCATCCGTGCCCTGGTCGGGTTGCGCCAGGGGCATGGATCGTCTTTGGAATTTGAAAACTTTTGAAATTCACATTTTAATGTTGTTGCTCTAAAATTGGGGTTAGACGCATTTCATACTCAATTTTTTTTCCTGATCACGAATATGAAGTCTTATTTTTTATATCAGCTATGGATGTTGAGATATATGAAAATTAAGATTATGGACACTTTCGAGGCACATTTTCGGGCACTTTTTGGGGTTGTTTCAATATCTCCCCTTTGGGAACATACATCCTGAATGTCAAAGAGATGTATATAAGAGAAGAAATAAGATAATTTCAGACCACACAAGAATGCAATAGTGCACTTAAACATCATTTCAAAAGTCTTAACATAAGTGTCAAAATCACCATGAACTTGTCAACATAAACATGAATGCATGCAAATGATGTAGGGGCTGAAACATAAGACTTGGAATAACACAATGAGCTTAGAATTAGTATCTTACGCTTGAGTAGAGTGGAAGAGATAGGGATATCACTTTTGCATATCCGCCTTGGCTTCCCATGTAACACTTTTGACTTGTTGATTCCTCCAAAAGACTATGACAGAAGCTATATCCTTGTTCCTCAACCTCTTCACTTGTCTGACATCCTTGTTCCTCAACCTCTTCACTTGCCTATCCAAGATTTGGTACCAAAAACTGCTCATAAGTCAAATTGTCTACAACAAACCCACAACATCAAGAGGCAAAATATCACTAGGGTCGCCTACACACTTCCTCAACAGACACATGGAAGACCGGTTGAACCAAGTCCATTTCACTAGGCAACTCTAAATATTATGTCACCTTACCAATCTTCCTCAACATCCTATAGGGACCCACAAATCTTAGACTCAATTTATCCTTTTTACCAAAACGGACCACACCATTCATGGGTGAAACCTTCAAATAGACCCAATCACCAACCTTGAATTCAAGATCCCTTCTCCTCATTTTGGCATAGGAAGTTTGATGACTTTGGGCTGTTTTCAATCATTCCTTAATGAACCTTACCTTCTTCATAGCCTCCATGACCAGATCCGGATCCAACAAAGCCATTTCCCCTACCTTAAACCAACCAACCCTTACCTACAACATCTAACATAGAAGGCCTCAAAAGGAACCACACCAAAGCTAGAATATTAGCTATTATTATAAGCAAACTCAACCAATAGAAGATGATCATCCAAACTTTCTTTAAAGTCCAAAACACAAGCTCTTAGCATATCTTGAAGAGTTTGGATAGTTCTTTCGGCTTGGCCATCCATTTTAGCGTGAAAGGCTATATACTAAGCTTCACCTTAGTATGAAGACCTCTTTGGAAGGACCTCCAAAAGTGAGAAGTGAATTGAGCCCCATGATCCTAGCACCCCATACAATCTAACTAATTCAAGAATATACAACTTAGTATAGTCTTCGGCACCTTAAGTAGTCTTAACTGGTAGGAAGTGAGCGGACTTTGTCATTCTATCAATCCCAACCCAAATAGAATCAAAACTCTTTCCAGTATTAGGCAACCCAACCACAAAATCCATATTAATTTCCTCCCACTTCCAAGTGGGAATCTTCATATCTTGGGTAAGGCCACCCGACCATTGATGTTTGTCTTTGACTTGTTGACAATTATGGCAACCGGACACAAACTTTGCAATATCCCTCTTCATACCACCCCACGAAAACACATCCCTCAAATCCTTATACATCTTTGTGGAACCTAGGTGAATAGAATAGAAAGAATTATGAGCCTCATCAAGAATCCTCTCTCTCAAGTCATCCACACTAGGCACACACAACCTACCTTGGTACCTACGAAAACAATCTCCCCATTGGGAGAAAACCTCCACCTTGGCCTCTCTCACCAAGGCCTTCCATTCTAACAAGAAGGGATCAAGATCATGTTTTTCTTTTACCTCATCAACATAGAAAGATTTTGAACCATCAACAACCACAATACCGCCATTATCAACCTCTTTAAACCTAATCTCATAATGCACACTCATATCATAATCCTTAAGAAGTTCTAACAACCTTCGTTGCCTTAAGTTAAGATCTTTTTGAGTGAACACATAGTGGAGACTCTTATGCTCGGTAAAGACATCAACATGCAGCCCATACAAATAATGATACCAAATTTTCAAAGCAAAAACCATTACGGCCAATTCATGATCATGGGTAGGATAAATCTTTTCATGCACCTTAAGTTGTACCATTTTGCATCAAAACACAACCCATACCAATTTGGGAGGCATCACAATACACAACAAACCCTTCCAACCCTTCTGGTAGAAGCAAGATAGGAGCGGAGACTATCTTATCCTTTAAGGTTTGGAAACTCTTTTCATACTCATCGGTCCACACAAACTTAGCCTTCTTTTAAGTCAACTTAGTCATAGGAGAAGGAATAGAAAAGAACATATTCACAAACCTCCGATAGTAACCCGCTACGCCCAAGAAGCTTCTAATGTCCGATGGAGTCAAAGGTCTAGGCCAATTTATAATCACTTTCGTCTTTTTAGGATCTACCTTAATACCAATCTCCGACACCACATGACCTAGGAAGGCAACATCTTTCAACCAAAACTCATATTTCTTATACTTAGCATACAACTTCTCTTTCCTCACTTTTTGTAGCACCACCCTCAAATGACTTCCATGCTCCTCCTCACTATGGAAAAAGATCAAAATATTATCAATAAAGACCACAAAAAATGCATCACGAAAGGGTTTAAAGACCCTATTCATAAGATCCTTGAAGATAGCAGGTGCATTGGTTAACCCAAAAGACATGACCAAAAATTCATAATGCCCATACCTAGTCTGGGAGGCCATCTTGGGAATGTCACACTCTCTTAAAACTTGATGATACTCGGACTGAAGACCAATCTAAGAAGTGACTAGCGCCTTGAAATTGGTCAAATAGATCATCAATCCTTGGTAAAGGGTACTTATTCTTGATGGTGACTCTTTTAAGTTATTGCTAAGGCCCATTCCTCGTGTTTCATCATCAATCCTTGGTAAAGGGTACTTATTCTTGATGGTGACTCTTTTAAGTTATTGCTAGTCAATGCATATTCTGAGGGAACCATCCTTCTTCTTCACGAATAACACTGGTGCACTCCAAGGTGATTGGCTAGGCCTAATAAAACCCTTCTCCAAAAAATCCTTTAATTGCTCATTCAACTCCTTCAACTTCGTCGGGGCCATAACATAAAGAGGAACATAAATAGGTTGAATGTCAAGAAGAAGATCTATGCTGAAATCTATTTACCTTTTGAGAGAAACACTAGGAAGTTTTGTAGGGAAGACATCTAGGAACTCATTCACCACCAGAACTGACTCTATGGGAATGACTTTAGACTCCGTATACCTAACCCTCACAAGATGATAGAGACACCCCTTAGAGATCAACCTTTAGGCTTTAATGCAAGAGATAAACCTACCCTTGACCACCATATGTTCACTCTCCCACTCAAGGATGAGTTCATTTGGGAATTGGAATTTGACCCTATAGGTTCTACAATCAATATAGAGGCATAATATGCATACAACCAATACATACCAAGAATGACATCAAAATCTACCGTATCCATCTCAATAAGATCACAAGGAAAAATTTTATACATAATGCAAACAGGACAATTTCTATAGACCTTTCTAGCAACAATGATGCACCAATGGGAATAGATACCTCAGAAGATTCACAAAAAAATTTGGGCTTGACATGAAACTTTTTGGCAACAAAAGGTGTAACAAAAGAAAGAGTGGCACCTGGCTCTATCAATACATACATATCAAAATCAAAGACTTTTATCGTAACGGTGATGATATCGAGAAACTCATAAACCCCTTATCTCCCTTAGAGTGCATAGAATCCATAGTGCCTTGGGGCACCACCTTATTGGCCCCTTCTTCCCAGAAGAACCACATTTGCACCCCAACCTTGTGGACAAACACCTTTACCCTTATTTTGATTCTGAGGACAATCAACCTTTTTGTTAGCAAGCATTAGTGTCCCTCAAACATGGGCCATCATGGCCTCTACCATACCTTGGGCACATAACATTAGGCACCACACCACCATCACCTTGGACCCTTGGGTTATCATTGTCAAACCTTCTATTAGGAACATAAGAAAACCCTTGGCCTTGATGAAACCATCCACCCTTGGCACCTTGAAACTTGCTATCCAAACGGGCCCTTTTGGCCTCACCACTTCCCTCTTTCTCAACTTTTCCCCCTCTAATTGTTTGGCATACATCATTAGGCGAGGTAAATCCATATCACTAATCAACATAGTGGCACGACATTCCTCATTCACCAAACCAGATACACCAATCATGAAGTTGTTCATTCTAGACCTTAGATCGGCAACCAAAAGTGTAGCATATTTAGAGAGTTGGTCAAACTTGAGCGCATACTCCCTCACACTCATTAACCCTTGCTTCGAATTCATGAACTCCATTAGTTTGGCCTCCCTTAGGTTAAGGAGGAAGAATTGGTTGAGAAATGCTGCCTTAAACTCCTCCCAAAGGATCACATTATTGTTCCCCTTCTCCTCCTTCTATTGATTAAACCATATTTGTGCCACCCCATTGACGTGATAAGCTGCAAACTCTGCCTTCTCCTCTAACCTAACAGCAATGATTACCAACACCTTTTATACCTCATCAATAAATTCTTGAGGGTCCTTATCCACTTTAGACCCATAGAACTCTCGCGGGTTCATTCTAGTGAATTTTCTTACCCATGAAGCTGGTGTAGGAGCATGAGGAGATTGTGCCCCTTGATTGATTTGACTAGTCATGGCATGGGCGAGCATGGTGATAGCATCTCAGAATTCCTCATGAACTGCTCCCCTATCTTGAAGAGCTTGAGGATGGGGAGGAGTCGGTTGCTCCTCGAGTGTGCAGGCACTTTTTCCTCTTATGTTAGACATGATCTAAAAATGAAAAAGAACATTCGTTAGAGGGAAAATGATACTAACTTCTATAACATGATATAGAGTAAGAAGAAGCAAAATATTTCCTAAACGCCTTATAGCCTCTTGCTCATAGTTGTGGTGCACTTCACGACAATGAACAAGACTCTAATCGATGAGATGTATTGGATGCCGAGGACCATTAGCAACCTAGTATTCTGATACCAAGTTTGTTACGACCAAAGCCTAGGCCCTAGCGTGACACAGCGAATGGGAACCCGAAGGGTCTCCAAATAATCCTCTTACTATATCATTCACACATCTTTGGTTGCAAAAGTAAAGGAAACAACATCAAGACAATGAAAAAGATAGAGACTAAGGGAAGAGTTTAATAGCATAAATTGTAAAGAGTCAAGGCTCAAACGTAATTATATCACTCGTTAATAACACCTCTAACATAAATTGGGCTGGGGCCAAGACAAACTTTTTGGGCTCACCCTTTTAGTATCAAAGTGTTCATCATAAGGAAATAACATAGACAAGAGAGAGAAGGCTAATGTCCCCAAACTTGAGGACCCACCCAAAGTAATCTTCAAGATGTCAAAAGTAGCCATGAGTAGGATGATCGTAAGGAGATCCGGTTCTTACATAGTAACATCATGTAAGGATAAAGTATGCGTTATTACATTTAAATGTACTAACTATGTAGGATGCAATGCAACAAGAGATAGGCAACATAATCGAAATGCATAATTGTAAGCAAGAGATAGTATATTAGCAACATGACATGTATGAATGATGCCTGAAGTAAAATATGCTTATATAGAACATATGACATGTGTAGTAACAGACCATCATTATAGAGTCCAAGGCCTTCCACCCCCCTTGGAGAGGAGATTAAGGTATCACACCCTTGATAAGTTGATGGTTCTCACACCCTACAATCCATGGTGATTGAGGTATCAACCCCCCAATTGGTTGATGGTCGTCACACCCTACCACCATCCTTAGTGTTTGAGGTATCAACCCCTCAA
This sequence comes from Solanum virginianum, assembly GCA_000787875.1. Taxonomy (NCBI): domain Eukaryota; kingdom Viridiplantae; phylum Streptophyta; class Magnoliopsida; order Solanales; family Solanaceae; genus Solanum; species Solanum virginianum. The sequence goes on along the minus strand of DF357855.1, from coordinate 54,486 downwards.
ATTGGTTGATGGTTGTCACACCCTACTATCCATGGTGTTTGAGGTATCAACCCCTCAAATTGGTTGATGCTTGTCATACTCTACCATCTATGGTGATTGAGGTATAGCACCCCCTCAATAAGGTGTGGTCAACTTACAACACTATAGATATTTTTCATGAAATCAACACATATACACCTTCCTTGCATCATCATAAAGTCATTTGTGTCATAGGTCATGCGATGGATCATCAATAGCTCAAGATTCAAAAATTGATCATTTTATCAAAAACTTAGTGGGTGTGTAATGCTAGTATAAAACCATGCAATTTAAGAGTAAAATCATGCAAGAGAACATGAAGTAAATCAACCCACTAGTACTTGGTAATACCCTCATGCAATATACATCAAAACCCCTCATCAAATCACATAATGGATCATAGATTTATAGCTCAAAATATACTTAAACAGTCATAATTCTATGAAATCCCAACATAGTTCCTAGTCAAATTCAAATTAAGTAAAACCCATAAGTAAATCAACTTGAAAACATATAATTTTTGTAAAAGATGATGCTTGGGCACCATGGGTAGGAGGACCCAATGGTTGAAACCCACATACCTCAACTTTGGAGAATTCCTTAACGAAGATTGACATGAAAACTATAAGATTGAGTGAATTCCTTAAGATCTGAAATGAGTTTGAGACCCTTCATTTTGAGTAAAATATTTGTCTAAGTGTGACAGAGGGTTTTGGGAGTGTCTTGAGTGATATAGAGTTGAAAAATGACTATGTATAGGTGTTTCTATGCATAGGAAGGCTTAGGCCCAAGGCTTTAAAGCCTTGGACTAAAAAAGTTTTTGGAACACAAAAATAATATTGATCCGCACCCTGGCCGTGTCACGTAGGGGGGGTGGATTCTCTCCGGAATTTGCAAACTTTGGAAATTCAAATTTTGATATGGTTGCTCTAAAATTGGGGTTAGACCTATCTCCCACTCAACTTTGCCACTGATCATGAATATGAAGTCAGATTTTGATATAATGCATGGATTTTGATATATATGAAAATTACGATTATGGGTAGTTTTGAGGCACATTTTCAAGCACTTTTTGGGGTTGTTTCGACAATTCTTTTTTTGGATGTGGTGAATTGGGACATAAGGTGATAGATTATCTGCATAATCGGAACAAGGGTAGGGATGTTCATCCACAATGTGGAAATACAGTTCCTTTGGGATAAGGTGGCCAACAAGGTGGTGCCCCAAGGCACAACAGGTTCTATGCTCTTCAATGGAGACAAAGGGTAAATGAGGTGCCCGATATCGTCACCGATATGTTAAAATTCTTTGATTTTGATGTGTATGCATTAATAGACCCGGGTGCCACTCTTACCTTTATTACTCCTTTTGCTGCGAAAAAGTATCATGTTAAACCCAAAATATTGTGTGAGCCATATGAGGTGCCTACTCTCAATGGTGCGTCTATTGTTGCTAGGATGGTATATCAAAATTTTCTCATTTGAATTTTGCATAAATTCTTGCCTTGTGATTTTGTTGAGTTGGATATAGTGGATTTTGATGTTATATTTGAGATAGATTAGTTGATTGTGTATGATGCGTCTATTGATTATAGAACCCATAGGGTCAAATTTCAATTCCCTAATGAACCCGTTCTTCAGTGGGAGAGTTATGATTTGGTGGTCAAGCGTAGATTCATTTCTTTCCTTAAACCCCAAAGGTTGATCTCTAAGGGGTGTCTATATCATCTTGTGAGGGTTAGGGATGTGGAGTCCAAATTCATTCATATAGAGTCAATTCTGGTGGTTATTGAGTTTCTTGGGTCTTCTCTAATGAGCTTCTTGGTTTCCTCCTGGAAGTGAAATAGACTTTGGTATAGACCTCCTTCTCGATACTCAACCCATTTCTATTCCCCTGTACCATATGGCCCTGGCGGAGTTGAAGAACTTGAAAGAGCAATTTAATGATTTATTGGAAAAGGGTTTCATGAATCTAGTCAATCACCTTGGGGTGTACCATTTTTGTTTGTGAATAAGAAGGATGAGTCTCTTATAATGTGTTTTAACTACGGGCAACTCAATAGGGTCACTATCAATTATAAGTACCCTCTACCAAGGATTGATGATCTTTTTGACCAACTTCAAGGGGCTAGTCACTTCTCTAAGATTGATCTTCGGTCCGGGTATCACCAAGTAAAAGCGAGGGAGTTGGACATTCCCAAGATGGCCTTCTGGACTAGGCATAGGCACTATGAGTTTGTGGTCATGTCCTTTGGTTGGACTAGTGCACCGGCTATCTTCATGGATCTTATGCATGGGATCTTTAAACCCTACCTTGATTTGTTTGTGGTTGTTTTCATCGATGATATCTCTATCTATTTCCATAGTGAGGAGGAGCATATGGGTCACTTGAAGGTAGTGTTGCAAATCTTGAGGGAGGAGAAGTTGTATGCTAAAAATGAAAAGTATGAGTTTTGGTTGAAAGAGGTTACCTTCCTAGGTTATGTGGTTTTGGGTTATGTTATTAAGGTGGATCCTACGAAGATGAAAGTGATTATAAATTGTCCTATACCTTTGACTCCATCAGATATTTGAAGTTTTTTAGGTCTAGCGGGTTACTACCAGAGATTTATTAATGGGTTCTCCTCTATTTCTTCTCCTGTGACTAAGTTGACTTAAAAAAAGCCAAATTTATGTGGACTGATGAGTGTGAAAAAAGTTTCCAAATTTTGAAGGATAAGCTTGTTTTCGCTCCTATTTTGTCTCTACCAAAAGTGTTAGAGGGGTTTGTTATGTATTTTGATGCTCCTAGAATCGGTTTGGGGTGTTTCTTGATGCAAAATGGTAAGGTAATAGCTTATGCCTCTAGACATCTTAAGGTGCATGAAAAGAATTACCCTACCCATGATCTTGAATTGGCCGCCGCGGTATTTGCTTTGAATATTTGGCGTCATTACTTGTATGGGGTTCATGTTGATATGTTTTCCAATCACAAGAGTCTCTAATATGTGTTAACTCAAAAAGACTACAACTTGAGACATAGAAGCTTGGCAGAGCTCCATAAATATTATGATATGAGTGTGCACTATCACCTCGGTAAGGCTATTATTATGGTCGATGCTTTGATTAGGGTGTTTATAAGTAGCCTAGTTCATGTTGATATTGGTGGCAAGGAGTTGGCTAGGGAGGTCCATTGGTTGGCTAGACTGGGGGTTACATAGGAAGAGGTGGATATGTTGGTATAATGTTTGTTGATGGCTCTAGATCTTCATTGATTGAGGAGGTGAAGGCGAAACAGGATCTTGGTGAGAGATGGTAGAGTGGAAGTTTTCTCCCAAAAGGGAGATGGTTCCCTTAGGTACCAAGGTAGGTTGTGTGTGCCCAATGTTAATGACTTGAGAAAGATGGATGAAGCTCATAATTCATCCTATCTAGTCACCCCGGTTCTACAAAGATGTATAGAGATTTAAGAGAGGTGTATTGGTGGGGTGGCATGAAGAAAGATATTGCTAAGTTTGTATATGGTTGTAACAATTGCTAACAAGTAAAAGCCGAACATCAAAGGCCGAGTGGCTTAGCGCAAGATATAGAGATTCCTACTTAGAAGTGGGAGGAAATCAATATGGATTTTGTGGTTGGGTTGCCTAAGACTAGAAAGCATTTTTATTCTATTTGGGTTATGGCTGATAGAATGACAAAGTTGGCTCACTTTCTACTAGTTAAAACTACTTATGGTGCTGAAGATTATGCCAAAATTGTACATTCATGAGTTGGTTATATTGCATGGCTTTGTCTATCATTTTGGATCGTGGTGTTCAATTCACTTCTCACTTTCAGAGGTCCTTCCAAAGAGGTCTTGGTTCCAAGGTTAAGCTTAGTACGACCTTTAAACCTCAAACGGATGGCCAAGCCGAAAGAACTATCCAAACTCTTGAGGATATGCTTAGAGCTTGTGTTTTGGAGTCCCATAGGGTCAAATTTCAAACGGATGGCCAAGCCGAAAGAACTATCCAAACTCTTGAGGATATGCTTAGAGCTTGTGTTTTGGAGTTTAAGGGTAGTTGGGAGGAACATCTTCCACAAACTGAGTTTGATTACAATAATAATTATCATTTAAGCATTGGTATGGCTCTATTCAAGGCTTTTTATGGTAGGCATTGTAGGTCCCCAGTTGGACGGTTTGAAGTGGGAGAGATGGTCTTGTTAGGTCCGGATTTAGTTATGGAGGCCATGGAGAAGGTGAGGTTGATTAGGGAGAGATTGAAAACATCCCAAAGTTGACAAAAGCCCTAATCTAATGTGAGGAGGAGGGATCTTTAATTCAAAGTTGGTGATTGGGTCTATTTGAAAGTCTTGCTCATGAAGGGTGTGGTTCGATTTAGCAAAAATAGTAAGTTGAGTCCAAGATTTGTGGGTCCTTATAGGGTGTTGAGGAGGATTGGTAAGGTATCCTATGATTGGAGCCCCCAATGACATGAATATGGGTTATCTGGTCTTCCATGTGTCTATCTTGAGGAAGTGTATGGGTGACCCAAGTACTATTGTCCAGTTTGTGGTCATGTCCTTTGGTTGGACTAGTGCACCGGCTATCTTCATGGATCTTATGCATGGGATCTTTAAACCCTACCTTGATTTGTTTGTGGTTGTTTTCATCGATGATATCTCTATCTATTTCCATAGTGAGGAGGAGCATATGGGTCACTTGAAGGTAGTGTTGCAAATCTTACAAGGATGTAGATTCTGTTAAGGTCCTTTGGGGGAATCATCTAGTTGAATGTGTCACATGGGAAGAGGAGGTGGACATGTAAAAGAGATATCCCTATCTCTTTCACTCTTTTCAAGCCTAAGGTACTAATCTAACTCCCTTATATGTTTTCAAGTCTTAAGTTTATGCCCTTATGTCATTTTCATGAATTGATGTTTATGATGACAGGTTTATGGTGATTTCTATGTTCACATTGAAACCTTTTGAAAATAATGATTAAGTGCATTTGTTCAATCCATGTTAGGCTGAAATCTTCATTATTACTTCTCTTATGCATGTTTCTTTGACATTCGGGGATGAATTTTCCCAAGGGGGAGATATTGTTATGCCCGTAACTCCATCCACTTATGTACCCATGTTTCAAGCCACATTTTCTTAGGTAGGGAGTGTATTAGGGTCATGGGAGACTTCTAGCACTTAGACGAGTTCAGGACTTCCTATAAATTGAGTTTTGGGTGTTGATTTGTGCAAGGGTCAACTTTGAACGAGCATAACTTTTAGTAAACCTAGAACTGGATGACCCACGATATGTCAAATGAAATACGTTTGAGTTAGATTTTCAACGCACTTGGTTTCACCTCATTTCGAGCTCAGATGAAGGAGTTATGACTACTTTTGTGAGACCCTCCTGTGTAGTGAAACTACACGGGCAGCTTGACGGGCAGTGAGGTGTTGGATGGGCCGTTTGGGCAGCCTTGAGTTGGAAATGACCATTTTTGGCCTATGGCATGCCACACGGGCACCCAAATGGGCCGTGTGGCATCTCACTCTTTGTGAGGCCGCCTTTGAGCCTTAGTATTATTTGATGGGGGGTGGCATGCTCATTTACCAAGTATTGTTTGATTGACTAGTAAATGGACCATGTGGCTTCACATGGCCCGTGAACCAGTCCGTGAGGTGAACTTAGGCAAAAAAATTCCAAGTGTTGGCCAAGTTTCCAATTTCTAGAAATTGTCTAAGTATTGGTTCACGGGCGCTCCACATGAACCTTGGAGTGCCACATGACCCATGTAACCTCAATTGAGGTGACACTTTATCAATTTTTCTCTCTATTTCATTAATGGCATTTTCATAAATTTAATTTATTCTAATGACTTTTTGGGGCTTCTTATGCTATCTTAACCCTTCCTAAAAACCTATACCCTATTCCTAACTATCAAAGTCACTCCTGTCGATTTGAATACACTCTCAAATTCTCTCAAGTGCCTCTACCAAAACCCCTATACAAATTCAAGGAAACTCCAGAACAAATTTTGGATTTCAAGACCCCATTCCAAGCTTCAAGCCTTTCTCAACCCAATTTCAAGAAACTCAAGATCTAAGGTATGTGGGTTTCAACCATTGGGTCCTATCACCTATGGTGCCTAACCTTCCTTTTTATAAAAATTGCATGTTTTCAAGTTAGAATATCTATGGGTATCTCTTAATATGAAAGTTGATTATAAATCATGTTAGGGTTTCATAAAATGATGATTGTTTAAGCATGTTTTGAGCTATGAATCTATGATCCATTATGTGATTTGATGAAAGGTTTTGATGTAGCTTGCATGAGTGTACTATGAAGTATTTGTGGGTTATTTTACATGGATTTTTCTCACATGATTTCACTCTTGAATTGCATTATTTTGTACTAGCATTACACATCCGCCAAGTGTTTGGTAAAATGTCCGGTTATGGATTCTTGAGATATTGAAGGTCTAATGTATATGAGTTGATTGACTTTATGATGATGAAAGGAATGTATATATGAATTGTTTTCATGAAAAGTATCTATACCATAGTAAGTTTACCATACCTAGTTGAGGAGGTGTTATGCCTCAACCACTATGATGGAGAGTCATATGCCCATCTACCAATTGAGGGGTACATTCACTGAATCACTTTGATATGTTATGGTCATGCTCATCTACCAATTAAGGGGTACATTTACTCAATCACTTTGATGAGAGGTAGCCATGCTCATCTACAAATTAGGTGGTGTATTTCTCAATTACTTTGATGGGGGGTGGCATGCTCATTTACTAATTGAGGGGTAAATTTCTCAATCATTTCCCAAAGGGTGGTCCTACCTTGGATTGCAAGTACTAGTTTGCTTGGTTTATAAAGGTGGTCTCTTCCTACATATGTAATAGGTTCTATATAAGCATATTTTACTTCAAGCATTGATCATGCATGCCATATTGTTATTATACTTACCAATAGCTCATGTATATATATCTTATGTTGCCTATCTATATAAGCATATTTTACTTCAAGCATTGATCATGCATGCCATATTGTTATTATACTTACCAATTGCTCATGTATATATATCTTATGTTGCCTATCTCTTGTTGCATTGCATCCTATATACTTAGTACATTCAAATGTACTAATGCATACTCTATGCCTACATGATGTTACCATGTAGGAACCGAACCTCCACTTGATCATCCTCCTCTACGTGGATGGTACTATCTCTTGAATTAAGCTTGGTGAGTCCTCCACTTTTGAGGACAATATCAATTGATCCTGTGTTATGTAAAGACTTCTTTCTTTGTTCAATGTTTATGACTATGAGGGTGAGTCCAGAGAGTATCTTGGCCCCCGCTCAACTCTATGATTAGAGGTGTTGTTGGACAAGTTGTGTAACTATGCTTTGAGAATTGACTTTTCTTTTCTCTTGAATGATCGAATGTATGAAAGACTCCTTTAGCCCCTTTTTCCCTTATTATTCTCTTGTTGTTGATTAATGGCTTCCACGACCAAGAATGTGTAATCGATATGCTAAGAGACTTGTTTCGGGTTCCTTCCGGTTCCCCAATCACCATGGGATGTCTAAGCCCTAGGCTTGGGTCATGACAATAATTTTATGCATGATGGACACGGGACAACCTCTATAGATTCTTTGAGCAACAATGGGCTCACCAAAGGGAGTACTAACTTTAAAAGGATCAACAAGTATTTGGGACATGCATGAAATCTATTAGAAAGAAATGGTGTAAAAAATACAAATTTCCCCCAAATCTAAAAATGCATAAGCATCAAAATCGCAAACTTTTAACATACCGGCAACAACATCCGAGGCTTCCTCCACTTCTTGGTGACCATGAAAGGCAAAGAACCTATTAGCTTTTGGGGCTCCTTGTGCTTGTCCACCTTTCCCCTTGCATTCCCACTCCTATATTCCCTTGCATGATGGATAGGCTTTCCATGTTTGAGACAAACATCCAAGTCGGCTAAGCATTCATCCTTATGAGGTTTCCACACTTCGCATAATTTGGAGAAGTTTGTGTACATACCTCCTTGGGAATTTGGGTTAGACCATTTATATTTGTTGAACGTGGGAGGAGAAGTATTAGAGGACCCTTGAATTGCTTGCCATTGATCACCTTGTAATTTACCATGGCCACAACCCTTTGATGGGAGTAACCACTACCATCCATCCTAGCTCTCTTGGACTCTCTTGACTTCTCCCTCAATTTCTCATTCTTTATTTGTTATGCATAGCTCATAAGTGAGAGATGTCCATTTCTTTAATTATAATAGCTGTTATGCATTCCTTAGAGACCAAGTCTAAGACACCGGATATTAATTTGCTCATCCTATCCCTTGGATCCGCTACCATAGATTGAGCATACTTGGAGGATTTGGTGTATTTGATATATTACACTATCACACTCACGTTCCCTTGCTTGAGGTGTATGAAATCTTGCACTTTCTCCTCTTTCAGTTCCAATGGAAAGAACCTACCAAAAAATGTCGATATGAACTCTTCCCATCCAACTCGTCCAGCTTTTACACATCTTTTTTTAACTCATTGGTCGTACCAAACCTTTGCCACCTCCTTAAATTGGTAGTCCAAAAGCTTGTCCTTCTCTTATGATGACACACCCATGATAGCCACAACTCTATAAGCCTTATCAAGAAACCAATTGGGTCCTCGTCAACTTTTGATCCATAAAACTCCGGTGAGTTCATTCTTACAAAATCACAAACTTTTATGGGTGGGGTAGGTGCTTAGGAAGGAATGGAAAAACTCTCTTTAGCTTGGTTGTCCATGGCTTGGACCAACATGTATCCATGCACTTTCTATACATATTTAAGAGATTTCTTCATTCAACATGTCTTTCAGAAAGTAAGCAGTAATAACAAGCCAAAAGGAAATGCATATGGCTAGGCCATTAGGGCCACATTGTCTAAAGTATGAGACATGACCACACTTTAATTTACATAGTCTACAAAGCCTCTAGATAAGGTAAAGTATCTGATAAGGGTCAGGACAGCCCCCCCCGACTAACTATACAATACAAAAATATAAGCTCTAGACACACAAAGCTCCGAAGCAACCTAGAGCTTGGTAACAACAGCTGGATATCATGTACTCCTATTGGAGAACACTACTAGAACATGCACCTACAGCATGAAATGCAGGTCCCCCATAAGAGACGTCAGTATGCAATAATGTACTGAATATAGTAGGAAATACTATATATGAAGTAACAACTCAAATGAAACTATGCACTGGTGCCTGGCTAGGTGACTCTTCCATCCCTCAGATTACCACCCATCAATAAGCAATATACTTTATCTTTTAATTACTTTTGAGATGACGCTTTTGGTGGTCATAATATTAGAGCTGTAGGACTATAGATGTAACATATGATATGTATTTAATCATAGAAGGCAATACAACAATGAAAAGAGTATATTACATAACTATTGAAATGCATATGAGATGAAACAACTCGTGAACTTTATTTAGCAATAAGAACCTATGTAACTTGGCATCCAAGTATGTATGCATATTTGAAGGTGACTATGTATGGGAGCATATGAACATGTGAAAGAGTGGAGACATGGTGAATAGTTGTGTCAGATTTGATAAGTGCCTTTATGTTCCAAGGAGGGATCTATGTTTCATGCCAAAATAATACGAAATCAAGTAGCCTTACATACCTCGATATATGACCTCGTTATTACCTCGAAATAACCTTCTTTTCCCTCAAATATTTATCTACAATAGAGTAGACAATAACACTGGTATTAGCAAATAAGAAACACTTCTTGGCAGTCCAATCTAATGTAAAAAATAACTTTGGGCAACAACCTGTAAGCACCGACCCAACGATGTTATTTCATCCCTTCCACCCCTAAGCATATGCGTCTATTAGCCATTCCATATACATGGTGTATATAGCCTAGTTTAGGTTTGTAACATGGTGGAAAAAGTCCACAATTCACAGTACACACCAACTTCACATGACATGCAATCAGGTAGCACAACCTTATGCCATTTCCCTATATCTCGACATCAACAATTCAAAACTATTCGGACTTTAACCAAACAGTCCTCAACAAATCTATACATAAAAACAATCTTAAAATAGTCCCATAACAGCACCAAAGCATTCATGAAGGATGTGAGACAATAGCCTTCCATCCATCAGCCCCCAAGTCCAAACCAAAGTCATATTAAGATAGCAGAGTAAAACTCGTTGTTAAGTGAAACAAAATAAGGGCAGAAACCTTAGGTTAATATCTATAACTTAAACCATGTTAGGAACATCAACTTCTCTTATAATCCAGCCTGTAAACCACATAGAAGTCACTAAAAAAAAGGCAAGTGCGTAGCAACTTTCTAAGCACATGTTGTCCGACCTTTGTTCACAAGAATAACTAGCATATACTTCTTGTTTGTCATTGGATAAGTATAACAAATAACTAGCATATACTTCTTGTTTGTAAAGTGAAGTAAAGAGAAAAACGAGTCTTTAGGAAAGCTGAAAATTATTCCAAAGTGAAATGACTTAAGGGACTATGTTTAATCCCTTTTAAAGGGAATCTTTTAGCTGAATTTCTCTTGAGATTTTGACCACATATCAACAGATATTAATAAGCTTGTGATGTAGCAGCTTGGGCCTCTCACTTGGGCTTAAATGGGTCTCAAAGTTGATGGACATTTGCTGCCCATTTTTCGAATTCCTCTTCACTTAGTTTGGGCCCAATTAGTTAAGTCGGTTGTGATGTACTTGGACCGTTTTATTATTCATCTTAGGCTGTAAGTATTTTCCATTTACAATGGCAAAACATGGGCTAAAGTTACACTCTTAACATGAACTTTATTCATTATTGGAGTTGAACAGATTTGGCATCGGGTCTTGTCTCCGATTTGCTTGCATATTTAAGCTAAGCATGTAGGTGACTCACCTACTAGCTTCCTTCGTCCTACAAGTACCTCTCTTCTTTTACCTCGTTTAAGGTCATGATCTACTCAATTTAACTTTAAACTTATTTATACTCGACCCTCTTCAGCATTAGACATACATGTCGCCCTCTACTTTGAGATTCACAATTTTTAAAAATTGGCACTAATTTGAAAAGTCATATCACGTTTCATTTTCATAGTACTATTATTGTAAGATGTGGGATGCTACATCCTCCCCCCTTAGGAACATTCTTCCTCAAATGTTATCACAATTGGATTGCTTAACCAAGTTTAAACCTTTACTTACACAAACTTTTGACAACACACTAAGTATTCAATCACACGTACCTATTAGTGTCCTAATTTTGTATGTTGGACTTCCTCTTTAGCTTCAAATAAGTAAGGGTATTTTGATTTCATCAAGTCCTCGGCCTTCCATGTTATATCTTCTGCTTGCTAGTTTCTAGAAAGTACTTTCACTGAAGCTATTTCTTTATTTCTTAGCTTTTAACTTGACAATCTAGAATAGCAATAGGTATCTCTTCATATGTTAGATCTTCTGTAACCTGCACATCTTTAATAGGAGTGATGTAGGATGGGTCACCTATGTATTTTCGAAGCATTAAGAGATGAAAAAACTGGATCAACCATTAAAAGCTCTTGGGGTAGCTTTAGTTCATATGCAACCTACCCAAACCTCTTAATAATCTGATATGGCCCTATGTAATATGGGCTCAATTTTCCTTTCTTACCAAACCTCATAAACCCTTTCATTGGAGACACCTTTAAAAATACCCAATCTCCTGTTGAGAATTCAAGTCCTCTCCTCCTAGGATCCGTATATGATTTATGACGACTTTGGGCTGTTTCTAAGCGCTGTTGTATTACCTTTGTATGAGTTTTTGTGGCTTCAGGCTATTTCTAGCCATTGATGTATTACCATAACTTTCTCCATGGCTTGTTGTACTAAATCTCGCCCAAGCAAGGCGATTTCACCCACTTCAAACCATCCAATTGGCGACCTACATTTTCTTTTGGCTTGTTTTTACTACTTACTTTCTTAAAGGCATGTTGAATGAAGAAATACCTTATAATATATATAGAAAGCGCATGGATATAGGTTGGCTCTCCCGAGCCTTATTGGCAATGGATGCTAGTCCGCCTTAACGGGACTTTGGGCGTGACACTCTCCTTGGTGGAATTATCTAGAAACAACAAAAGAAGGTGTCATTAGTTAGAGGAGTGACCTTAGTTACTTTTAATGCCATGACATGATTTATGAAAAAGTGAATCATATCCTAAAATGTCTCATAGCCTTCTATTCATAGTTATGGTGCGCTTCACAACCATGAACCAGACTCTACTTTATGTGGTGTGTTAGATTTTTTAAGTTCATTTACAAACCTAGTGCTTTGATACCAAGCTTATCACGACCCGAGCCTAGGGCCTAGGTGTGACATGGCAAATGGGGAACCCAAAAGTACCCTAAACAAGCCCCATATCATAACTTAAGCATATCTTTGATTTCAGAATATAAAATAGATATCAACAAATCATTCTAAGGGAATTGGGACTTTGGACTCATGTTATAAGGATAGAAAAGGGAAAGGTACACCTATCACATAGTCACAAAAAAGACTAAGGAGAGAGTAAGTATGACTCAAGCTTTGGGGATGTAGAGGCTTAGGACTTTCAGTGTCACGATCCAAGCCTAGTGCCTAGACGTGACACAGAGAATAGGGAACCCAAAGGAACCCCATTCAAGCATCTTAACCTATCATTACACATCACTGGTAGTGAAAGTATGTAAAAGAAATAAAACAAGCTTGAGGGGCAAAGGGGCTAACGGATAGCTTGCCAAAACATCAACATTAGAGACAAGGAATCATAGCTCATATCATAATTACACAACTTATCCAACAAACACCTCTAAATACATAGATAGAGCGGGGGCCAAGACAAGGTAACTGGGCTCACCTTCATAGTTAAAATAGAACATAAGAAAGTGTGTAAATACATGGGTAATAGAAATCATAAGCTAAGGTCCCTGAAATGGGCTCACCCTCATAGTCAAAATAGATCATAAGAAAGTGTCTCAATACATAGAAAATACCAATCATAGACTAAGGTCCCCAAACTGGAGGACTCACCAACAAGCTTGGAATAGCACCAACTAACCACGTGGAGGGGGAGGATGATCAACTTGAGCACTTGTTCCTACATGGTGATATCATGTAGGCAAGAGTATGCATTAATACGTTTGAATATATTAAGTATATGGGATGCAATGAAACAACAAATAGACACCATGATCAAAATGCATAGCAATAGGCAATGGGCATATTATAGCAAGATGGCATGTACGAACAATACATAAGTAAAATATGCTTAAATAATTCATGCTCATATAAAATATCATATGTGAAGAATAGACCATGCTAGATTTCCAAGGTATAAACCCCTTGAGGTTAGTGATGATGCCGCCCCATCACTTTGGTGGTGAAGTACTAACCCTTCACTCTGTTGGTGATAATACTGCCCCATCACCTAGGTGGTGAAGTACTAACCCTTTGCTCGGTTTGTGATAATGTCGCCCCATCACCTAGCTGGAGAAGTACTAACCCTTCGCTCGGTTTATGGGTGCAAACCCGCAACACAATTAGTGATGATGCCGCCCCATCAATAGGTGGAGAAGTACTAACCCTTCCCTGGTTGATGGGTACAAACCCCCATCTCGGTTATTCGGGTTCTTAGACCCCCTAATTATGCATGGCCTAATGCAACACCTTATATAGAGTATATAATATACATAAGCTCATTTCATCATCATATAGTCAATCATATCATATCTCATGCTTTGGACCTTCAACTCTTCAAGAAACCACATTGCTTTGGACCTTCAATTCCTCAAGAAACCACATTCAGACATTTTATCAAACACCTTAGGGGTTTGTAATGGGATCAAAGACCATGCAATTTAGAGAAGAAATAATGTATTAAAATCTGTTGTAAAACCGTCAATCAACACCTTGCAACACCCCCAAGCGTTCACATCAAAATTCCTCATCAGATCTAACATAAGATCCACGATATAGAGCTCAAAACAAGTTAAAACAACCATACTTTCAAGAACATAAATCACTATGCAGTAAATTCCTCAATATAAAAGACCCACATGTAAAATCCACTTTAAATCATACAATATTAGTAAAAAGAGGGTTTAAGCACCATGGGTGGAAGGGACCCAATGGTTCAACGCCATATAACTTGACTTTAGAGAACCCTTGAAGAAGATTGGGAATAGAGACTTGAAGCTTGAGTGAGATCCTCGATGAAATCCTTAAAATTTGTCTTGAGTTTCGGACTTGAATTTAGGAGCAAATATTTGGCTAAGTGTTTTGGTGATAGTATTGGGGAATGTTTAGGGTGATATGAGAGTGAAATAAGGCTAAGTATAGGTAAAAATACATTTGAAAATACTTAGGCCTAAGACTTAAAAGTCTTGGACCGAGACAACAAAACAGGGAAAAATTAACACTGCTCCGCGACAGAGGTGCGTCGCGAAGCTGTCGCGGACCGCCTCTGGGAATTGATTTTTTTGAAATTTGAAATGGCGATTCGATGGCTCTAAAATTGGGGTTAGACCATTTTCCCCCTAATTTGACCCCCTGAACAAGAATATAGAGTTCGATTTTTGAAGAAATACCTTATAATATATATAGAAAGCGCATGGATATAGGAGATC